>CAXHSM010001376.1:18145077-18236502 GCA_964019185.1 Maratus speculifer | reverse complement strand
CAGATCGCAACATTCTTGAGCATCTCAATTATGTATTCATTTCAGTATGTTTGAAGCACTGCACTGTGACCTTTGGTTTATTCCGAACCCATCTTATTGCAGCATTAACAAAAAAAAAAAAAAAAAACAATAAAATCGAAAAAATGTTTTATTTTTCGAATGGATGTGCTGCTCATTATAAAAGGGGAAAGAACTTCTTAAACATTGGCATCCACAAAACTGACGTTGGTATTGATACCGAGTGGTATTTGTTTGCTCCGTCACATGGGAAAAGCTCCAGTGTTGGCTTATGAGGAACTTTCAAAAGACTTGCTACAAAAGCGAGCTTACAAAGATCCTACGTGAACCACATAATCACTCCCTGACACTTTATGATTTCGCAAAAAAAAAAAAGACATACCTAACATAAATTTCATGTACAGTAGACTCCCTAAAATTCGCACATAATTTACGGATGTAAGAAATGAAACAATCAATTCAGATATAGGAACAAATTTAGATTTTTTTCGTTTTTTATCAATTTTGTATAGATTTTTATTTGTAATTTTTGTTAATATTATTGAATTCATGTTTTTTCATGAAGGAAGAATAAATTTATTTCAGAAAAATTTGTTGAGTATTAATATTCACAATCTTCTTACAAAATATATTTATGTATTACTCAAGCTTTTTTCATTATTAAGTCTGACTAAATCTGAAATAAAACTTCCTTATTTTATAATTTTGATATAATTTAGTAATATACCTTTATGAAGCAATTTTCATTGAATAATTTTGCAAAGCTACAGTTCATCTTTATAATGAACATTTAATCATACAATATTTATTATTTACTCGACCTTTTCTTTTAGTATTTTTTACACTTTAAAAATTATCTAAATTTTTATTATTTTAATTTATTAATTATTTTATATTTTATTACATTGTCAGCATTCATTACAGTTTCGATTGCATTATTAATTTTATTAAAACAACTGTTTAAAAAATAGAAACAAAGCAATGACCAGAAATCTGCAAAATTCTAAAATCTGCACAACCTCTGATCCCAAGCTGTGCGGATTTGAGGGAGTCTACTGTATTGTACAAATGAAGAGTAATATGAAAATGATACATAACATTATATTTGATTGGACAAAATGGACAGAGCCTGCTGTTGAAAGTGTAAGTACCGTAAAATGCCGTTAATCTGCTCCCCACCCCCCCCCCCAAACGTGACGAAAAATCGTACAATAGTTAGAGGGGGGCGCTTACACGGGATTTTCCCGCGATCGTTCAACAAAATTTACAGGAATGGATTATGATGAAATAATTAATGAATCGTTGAATGAATCATGACTTTTGATACTTGAAAAAAAATTGTTTTTTTTTAAACGTAAATTCTGACGAAAAAACGCAGAAAAAAGGAGAAATTTGTAAAAAAGAGCCAAAACAAGCATGAAACCAATTAAAAAATATCGGAAAAACGCACATTTCATCAAAGATTCATGATTCATTCATTTTATAATGATTCATCCCATCCTCAATCGCCTTTGAGAATGGGGAGGGAGAGCGCTTTCCCGGGATTTTTTGAAAATTTCAAATTCCTTATAAAGTGGGGAGGAGGCGTTTGATCGGGAAGGGCGGATTAACGGAATTTTACGATACTCAAGGTTGGGGAAGTGCATCATTTTACTTGCCACTTGTCAATGATATTTTATGTAGTCCTCAATAACCGCAAAATATAGAAATTTGTTGCAAAGTTTTTTTCCTATCTAGAAATATATTGCAACTTTCCAAACGACTTTTATGTAAATGCTATTGTATACTAAACTTTCCCCCATTGTATCTATTTCTTAATTCTATAGAAGCAAATGTTCTGAAAATACACTGAAGTAACAGGAATCGGCTATTTTTGCAGTTCCAGAAATTTTATCCAAACAATTTTCAACTGTATGTTGCATTTTGCTGGCTTGTAAGGTTTCCTAGAAATTCCAAATGATATTCAATGCATTCATGAAAATGTTCAAAAATTTGAGAATTTTGCAAGAACTTCTTTAATAATTCAGTAGTTGTTACTTCAACTACTGAAGTTCTAAAAGTTTTATTCTCAAATCAAAAACTTTTAATAGTTTTTGTGTGACACAACACAATATTGGTTGGATTAAAAATGATATTGATATCAAAAGAAGAATCCCCCTGTCCTCCTACAGATATCTCATAATGTCAAGTGTCAGACCCCCCCCCTCTTTGCCCCTAAAATGAAAATATTGTGTATGTATAGCCCCCTATCTCATAGATATCAGAGTAAAAAGTAGGTGGGAAAGAATCAACATTTCTACTTATAGACACACATATGTATCTACACTCGAGTCAAGTCATATGTCTAAGAGTATATAATGTGGTAATTTAATAAATGAATTTCGTACCATTTAAGGAAATGAAATTAGTAAAATCGACTGCTTAATTCAGGATTGCAACTTATTAAAAAATGTCCTGTTTATTAATTTTCTTTCTCTTTTTAGATTCAAAAGTACATAAAAATACTTGAATAAGATATTTCCTTGGATGAAAATAGCAACAATCGGATAAATACTGATACTTTCAAGAAATTACATTATTATCTGAAGCAAAAATTTTTCACATGCAATAATGTCATCGATTGCAGAAGAAAATATTTGCTCTAGTCAACAGCACTTTGTTCCTCAAAATGGAGATAAAGAAAAACTTTCCTCCATTGTTACAGGAGAAAAAAAGTTTATGTGTGAAGTATGTTCCAAAAGATTTGCTAAGAATACTGTTCTAAGAAAGCATCTCTTGATACATACAGGAGAAAAAGCTTTTGCTTGTGAAATATGTTCCAAGAGATTTTCTCAGAATAGTACAGTAAGAAAGCATCTATTAATACATACAGGAGAAAAACCTTTTATTTGTGAAATATGTTCCAAAGGATTTTCTCAGAATGGTGCACTAAAAGCCCATCTCTTGATGCATACAGGTAAAAAAACTTTTGTTTGCGAAATATGTTCCAAAGTTTTTTCTCTGAAACATGTACTAAGAAAGCATCTCTTGACACATACAGGAGAAAAACCTTTTGCTTGTGACGCATGTTCCAAGAAATTTTCTCAGTGTAGTAGTCTAAGAAGGCATCTCTTGATACATACAGGTACAAAATCTTTTGTTTGTGAAATATGCTCCAAAATATTTTTTCAGAATGATCATTTAAGAAAACATTACTTGACTCATACAGGAGAAAAACCTTTCGTTTGTGAAATATGTTCCAAGGGATTTTCTCGAAATTGTCATCTAAGAAGGCATGTCTTGACACATATATGATAAAATCCTTGTTTTGTGAATTGTGTTCCAAAGGATTTTCTAGACATTGAAAGCTAGAAAGACATCTCATGATTGATACTGGAGAAGATGTTTTGTTTGTGCAAGATGTTTTCCAAAAGATTATGTGATAACCATTATTTAAAAAAAAAAAAAAAAAAAAAAAAAAAAAAAAAAAAACTTTTGTTTTATAATAAATAGATACCTCTTGAAAATCTCTTGCATTTTTAGTATGTTAAATCTGAGTATGAAATCTGTATTTGTCTCAGCATTTACTGTTATCACATCTTTTTTGGTTTAGTATCATAAAATAAAAAGTTGTAAAATTTTCCCATAATTGTCATGGTCGTTATTTTGACACAAATCAAATAAAACTCCAGGCCTGTTCATAAATTTTAAGTAAAATTTTTTGATAGTTTTAAATTTTGTTATTTCATTGTAAAGTAACTTTTCCCTAAAATTTAACTTAATCTGACCAGAGAAGGATAAATTGTACCTCAATATGTTATCTGATTGGAAAAGCTTTATTGAAGTAATACTTTTAAAAACAGAAAAGAAATATGCTTTAAAAAAAAATGTTATAAAAATATTTTTTGTGACAAGAAAAAAAATGTTACTTTTTTGTTAAATTTTTTTTAACACTTTCAAAGGATTTAGATTAAATACACCTTATTATCATGTATTCTTTGCACCCATTATAAGCTGGATATTTTTCTAAAATTATAGAAATAATTAATTGAATATTTATTTGGCATTTTTACTCTATTCATAAATGATAGTTTTAAAGGCTAATCAGACATGCACTTTGTTTTTTAAGGTCTTGTTTCTTTTGCTTCTTGTTTGTGTCCTACATTATCAAATACAATTTTATTTTATGACACGCCAATATTGTGTCCCTACAATTCTATAATAATACCTTAATCATGTGACTGTCACCAATAGTTCTGGACTGATCACTTTGTTTTTTCTGTGTCAGTTGGACATTTTGGTATTATAGCCTAGCGCAGGGTACAAATCGCCAAATACTGTTCTATCGCTTGCATTTATATTATTATAGTCCAAATCATGTGACTATCATACACCTTTTATTTTTATATGCAAAGCTTTCTTTTGATTAAAAAATCAAGATTAAAAAAAAATAAAATTACATAAAGTTTTCATGATAGTAAAGAATTATTGGTACATTTATGTTAGACAAGCTTAATTCTTGCTAATACTTTTTTTTTTAACTTACCAGTTAATATTTTTTTCACCTTTCGCATAGTAAACTAAAACAGTATATTGGTGTAAAATTAAGTGTCATGGTTTACAGTATTATTTATTTTCTTTCTTTTAAGAACTAAGCAAAAACTACGGATTTTAATATTTCAGTTTTAAATGCAAGCTTTATATTTAAAAGTAGTCGTTGGAGGCCACCGTAATACATACATCATGGATATGAATAATATTATATATGAACAGGGGTGCAAAAATCTAGGCGCCAGAGAATAGTTTCTCACCACTAAAATTATTAAATTTTTTTTCTCTCAAAATTTAATAGCATTCTAGCAGGAATTTTACACGAAATATTAGACGAAGAAAAACGAAATAAATTTTGTGGTGAGAAATTGCCTGCTGGCGCCTAGATTTTTGCACCCCTATATATGAAAATAAAACATGCGTAAACTATTTATAAAATGCAATACAATTCTAATAAATAAATAAACGTATATTTAAATATTTTTAATAGATATAGTAATGCTCTATTAATGAATTGCTGATGAACCAATTTCGACAAATTATACAAAGCGCCAATTTAACCAAACTACCAATTATACTGAACGGTAGGGCTGGGCGATATCAGAATTTTAATATCGTGATATATCGCTTCCCAAATATCGATATTTTCCAATTCTTATGTCACTTCATTATAGGGTCATAAATGTAACTGTCACCCATAAAATACTACAAACACATAATATACATTGTGGCCTATGGTAAAAAATCGTTTCAAATGAGTTTTAAAGATGTTACACATTGTCAAACATATTCAAATTTACAATGATTCGCAAAGTGCACTAAAATATGTCTTCTGTAAAATATGCAGTGAAAATAATAGTTACTGTTCATTTACAGGGCAACCCAAAATAATTCCATTACACAATAATAAAGGGGGAAATTGTTTGCGACATACTTTAAGTATGTTAAACGATTTCAAGTATCATAAAATTGATATACGTCACTGAGACTCAATATTTAACGCATATTATAAAGTGCATAGCATTTACAGGGCCAGAAAAAATATTTCAAATCTTATATTCTTATCCGAAATTTTCTATATTATCGATGATAGCTCATGGATGCATGAAATACATTTTCAATTGTGATATGCGTTTTTAAGTTTTACTAAATGTCTGCAAATTATACGGTATGTATAAATATTATAATTGAAATACAGGGTCACCAAAAGAGCTCATAAAAGTTATTGAATGCGAGGATAATTAACTTAAAAGTGGATTTTTAATACGTTGTATATTTTTACGTTGAACTGCTTTGAGTTTACTAAGAAATGTTTGTATTATATAGATAAAATGATAGACAGGGTCACACAAAAGAATTAGTTACATAATCACCCATAAATGATAATTTCGAGAAATGTGATTTAAGTAGTTTTAAGAGTGTTTTGCTTGAACTAAATTTTAACAAAATACTGGCGTGTAATAAAGATACTAGGTAAATTACAGGTCTGAACGAAAGTATTCAAGTATTTTCCATCTTTTAGAATAAAATGCTGAAAGAGAAATTTCAACCAATTAGGTATTTTCTTGCTAAACTAAATTTTCCTATTATATAGTATGTATATATCAACCGACGGATAAAATACAGGGCTGTTCAAAAGTATTGAATCAGGGGTGATACTCGTCCGAAATTTCCGAAAATTTAAGGCATCCACTTCCGAAAATTTGAAATTGGGTTATCAGTTCCACATAGTTGCTAACTTGTACAGTTTTGCGCGTGGAAAAAACAATCGCGGAGAAATGCAAATTTCGTGAAAGAATCGTCGAAAAAGCACACATTTTATCAATATTTCGTGAAAAAACGACGATTTCCTCAATGTTTTTGTCAACGAACTTTGTCAAAAAATCGCTGAAAAACGCGAATTTTCTGTGCGGATCGCAGAAAAAACGCTGCTTTTGATATAAGATCACTTAAAAATATTTTGTCAAAAGATCATTGAAAAAAAAGGCAGATTTCATCAAAAGATCACGGAAAAAACGCCCATTTCGTCAAAAGATCGCGAGGATAAAACGCCGTTTTCGAGAAAAGATCGCTTAAAAATGCAAATTTTGTATAAAGATCGTTAAAAAAACGCCAATTTCATAAAAAAGAGAAAACGCCGATTTCATCAAATGATCGTGGATAAAACCCCCACTCGCGGAATTCCCCCCACACCACGGCGATTTCAGAATCACCCCTGTATTCGAATACTTATTTGGCGGTAGACAGTAGCATCCTATTTATCTAAATAACAAAGTTTTGTTAAAGATATCAGAAAGTGTTGGAAAGTGTTTCATAATCTATGCTTAACACATGATCTTTCTTGTTTGTTTATAAAAAGGGCTCCGTGAAACTAGTTTGAGTTGTTTAAATGCGTGAAAAACATATTCAACGGCACATACCCAGACAACCACAATCGTCCTTCGGACGTTTTACAATTATCCTAAAGATCCTGTAGTTGTCATATCCTATAAAATTATCCTCTGAATGTCCCCAGAATACTGAAGACAGGACCGTCCAAACAGTACTATCCCCAGAACGGCCGGAGGACGGATTACATGCATGCATAATTCGACTCCTTGGATTTTATTCCTGTACTCGATGTGCAACCTACCAACCAACTTCCAATGTTTATGTTACACCACATGGCGATGGCGAATTTCCAATAAGTAAAAAGTGGAATAGAATGTGGGTATAAGATAAGAATTTTATTTCATTTTTATTTACAATGCATTTCTTTATAATTATTCTGGCTCTATGTTTGTATAATGTTGGCAAAATTTCATTGAAATGCGATTAAAAAAATAGGCCTAGTCATCGCCCGAATGAGAAATAATTTTATAAAACAATATATATTTTTACAGTAAAAAAAAAAAAAATTGTTTTATAAAATTGAAAAATTTCTGTTTTGTAAATGATGAATGTCAACTGATGTATTGAAGTAAATGTGTATGTTTTTTATTATAAAATAAACTGGTTATAAATACAAGTATTTCAAAACAGTGTTTTCTCGCCAAAATCTCTAAAGAAAAAACGCCGACGCCCTGATGTGACAGCAGCATTTGTTCTATTTTAATGTTTTTTTGTAGCAAAGCTGTTTAATAGAAAACAAGATCATTTTAACAAGATGATTTTATTTATCAGCTTTAGAGAAATCAAAAATTTGAATTTAATGTATACGCTGATGTAACAAGTGCTTTTAAAAATTTGAGTTGACTTTGATTATTCATTGATTGTACACAGTTAGTTTTTTACTTTATTTTGTTTGAAGCATTAAAATATTCTTTCCCATGTTTCATCTATAGGTCATTCAAAAAATAAAGCACCTGAGTAAAACGTTTTATATTGTTATATTTCAATTAAACTTAAATATTGTTAAAATGTATATTTCAGAAATATTTTTCTTCAATATAATTATGAAATTTCAGATGATTTTCAAATTGATTCTAGAAAAGAAAAAAAAAACAGCTGTGAGATTTTTTAATGGCACTTATGTCACAAATAAAATTTTGAATTGCAATTCAAAATTTTATTTGCGAGTTGCAAGTGTTCAAATTCAGAAACCATGTGATTAAAAAGCAGGGGTCTGTCCAGACTTTTCTCACAGAGTCCTGTTTTTGTGAAATTGTGAATTTTTTTTCTTATTTGTGAACATTCTTGCAAAATGTGTCAAAAACTTGCAAAATGTGTCAATCAGTTGCACGAAAATATCACAAAATTAACGAAACGGTCGTAAGAGTTGATCATAGTTTCAAAATGCAAAATTTTTTGGGCGAGAGCTTGCTGCCCACGTTATATTTTTGTGTGAGATTTCATGAATTTTGTCCTATTTATACATTTTCTAAGAGAAAATACTGGTACAAAAAAATTTCCTGGTTGTGAAATTCCAGGTTCCATGCTAACCATGCCATACGAAATCCAAATCAATCTGCACTCGGCTGTCTGGCTGCATTCGTGAATTATACAAATGTAGTAGCCTTTGAAGATAGTTTTACTTTGTTCAGCTGTGTTTTGACATATATGATTAATGAGTAGTGGTTCGATATTTTGTATCTTAAAGAATCCTGTTTCTTAGAAACGAATATGTGCAGTTTGCAACAGCTCTATCCTTGAAGGACATAAGATTAATTCCGATTTTTTAAAGTTATATTGTCATTTCCAAACTTCATGTCATTCGTAATGTTTTTCAAAAATGTAATAAAATCATAATGCAGTTTCCCCCAAGTTTAAAAAAGGGCAGGGCACTACTGTTCTGAGAAGGGCACTTTTTACATTTTTCATTGCACTTTTATAGAGTTGAATCTAGAATCTAGCGGTTCAAAAAGCTGTGAAAAAACAAAAATTTCATCAAAAAATTGAAAAAAAAGGTAAATTTTGTTAAAAGATCGCGAAAAAATGGCCAATTTTGTTAAAAGATCGCAAAAAACAGCAGATTTTGTTAAAACATCGCAAATAACGTCATATTTTGCTTTAAAAAATCGCGAAGAGCATATTTTGCTTTAAAAAAAAAAAAAAAAAAATCGCGAAAAAACTGTAAATTTTATTAAAAGATCACAAAAACAGCAATTTTTGTTAAAAGATCGCAAAAAACGGCATAATTTGCTAAAAAATCATGAAAAAATGATAAATCTCGTGAAAATATCAAGAAAAACTGAAGTTTTCACGGAATTTTCTGTTTTATTGCAATTTTTGGACGAAATTTGCTGATTTTTTCGCAAATCTTTTGACGAAATCTGCTGTTTTAATGCTATTTTTTGATGAAAGTTGCTGATTTTTTGTGACTCATATGTCAAAATTTTCCGTTTTATTGCGATTTTTGGAAGAAATTTGTCGTTTTTTACTATCTTTTGAGGAAATCTGCCATTTAGGGAAACTTTATGATGAAATTAGCCATTTTTTTGTGAATCTTGCCGGAAATTAGTCATTATTTCGCAATTTCTAACGAAACTTTCCATTTTCTTAGCGATTTTTTGACGAAATTACCCGTAACACAGGACGAGGATGAGGCTGTCTTTTGCGTTCCATCGCCGATTTTTTGCTTAATTTACATGCTATAGCGCGTTTGGGGTCATCGCTCGAGAGCTGCGTTTTTTCAAATGTGGGGCAAGAAGGGTGCTATTTTTTTGAATGAATGACACGAGAGGCGCTTGTTTTTGGATGAGGATCACTATTTTTTAAACCAAAGGGCAGGAGGGGCGCAGCGCCCTCCTGAAACCCTCTGGGGGAAACTCTGAAATGTTTAAAGGGATAGCCTTGCAAGGCATTGATACTTCATCTCTATTACATAGATAATGTTCTTTTATATCTTTAAAATTCTGTCTTTTTTATGTAGGTTTTTTAGATTATCCTGTTTTTAAATTTAGGGGGTTGGGGAGGGGATAAAGAATACTGATTTTAAAAATGTCGTTAATTGTTGAAAATGATAAATCTCAGAATATGTTTTGTATTAGTCCATACTTAATTTTATCTATTTAATCTCTTTCAGCTTCTGCTTCCACAGTTCAAAAGCACCTGAGTTTGAAGATTTCCTCTTAATGGATAAGTGCAGTCTGCAGTGCTTACAAAAAAAAACTTTCAGGACCAGAAAATCAAGTATATATCATATGCATTTTCACCATTTTTTCTAACTATCTAAATGTTTGAAGATTAGTCATAATTCTTAGAGATTTTTTTTTCCTCTCAAGAAACTCTTCTTTATAGTGCTACAAATTATTAATGTTTGTTAGTTGTTACTAGTAAGTGATGAATTAATTTAGTTGCATTTGACAACTACAAAATTATTTTCTTTTGTAAAATTTGATGCCCAAGTTTTATTTATTTTTTACTTTTTTTAAGTAATAGTGGTATGCTGCAGATTTTGACTTCATATTAACTTATTCAAGTATAGATAGTGTGTGTGTATATATATATATATATATATATATATATTCCCCCCCCCCGAAATAATTGCGTTACCAACATTAGATAAAATTTTGTGCTCGATTTGCATGTAGCATTAAATATCTATTATTAGATAGCACCTGTCGAGACTTGACGGTAAATAACTTAAATGTTTTATTAGAAAAATTCTTAAATTTTTATGCTTAAAATATTGAAACCATGATAAATAACTTCTATAACGCATAAATGATTCCCATATCTGAAAAGCTATTGATGGTGCTGTTAGTCTAACCTCTTCAATGAATTAAAGAATTTTAAGTTTATAATTTACAACCAAATATGCTTACTTTTTTGTCAGAAAATTGACTAAAAATACTGGGTAGAATATTTTTGTTTATTATTTTTTTTAAATAACTTTTTTTTTTTAACTCTACAACCATTTAAAAACTGATCTGCATTTATTTTTCAATCTCATTCTCAAAAAACCTCAATTTGGATACAGCTAAAAATTTATATGTAATTTTAATTACTTGAATTTTGCATTTTTAAAATATTAAAACATAGATATAAAGGCAATTTCTTTTGTAGTTTCTTTGGTGGTTATACTTTACTTTTTCACACAGTAATATTCTCGATAAGTGGTCAGAAAATATAACAAGTTGTAGATCAGCTTGTTTTATTTGATAATGGAGGAATTTCATGATTTTCCTTTTCACTTTTATATTGAAGATCACAAAAAATCAAGAAAATCGATACTATTTTTATGTATATTTGAAGCTTTAATAATTCACTAAATGAATTTTAAAATGTCAGTTTTTGTCTTGTGGCAAAACGCTGCATCACGGACGAAAGCGACTGTGATGTCATTTACCATGTTAACACCGTCGTGCTATATTGCTGGCATAAGTGTTTGACATATTTCTCATAGGTACTGTTTAAATTTTTTACATCAAAAAAAGAGTAGCAAAATGTGTTATAAATATTGTATAGTACTATATTGCACAAATAGTACAGTAAATTCGCTGCTAATAAGCACTTTTTTAGTGTTCCTAAAGATTATAATAAAGATAATTTATTCTGATGTTAACATGACAGAAATGTTTTTGTAAACTTAAAATCTGCTATTCTTCATTTGTATGTGTATTTATTGATTGAATCTAAATATTATTATTATTTAAAATGTGAATCTGAATATGCTTATAAAAAGAAAAAACAAATTATATATCATATATATATAGTCATTAATTTTTATTTTTACATATTAAGAAATACCAAGTAACTGATAGTTTATGTTTGAGATAAATAAATATATATATATAATATTGAATAAAGGGCAAAATTAGCACTGGCCACAGGACCAGTAAATGAGAAAAAGCGGTTAGTGAAAAATTGAAATATCAGCAGCCACTTTTTCATACAGAGAGAATAAAATTTTCTTGCATTTCAAAAAATATTCTGCTTTTTTTTTGTTCCAGTATATTTTAACATATTTATTTGAACTATTTAGTTTTAAATTAACTCTTGTAAAATTTTTGCTATTTAGTATTTCTAAATAAAAAAGTGGCCACTTAAAAAACTAGTCCTACCATCCAGTGGCCGCTAATAAAATTTCCCAATTTTGCCCTGTATTATTCAATAATCATAATGCAATTTTTTTAAGCCTCTAATTTTGATTATCCATCATGTATAATTTTATTCATTAAAAAAATAAATAATACAATCACTTATGAAAACAAATTTTCACTGAAACCATACATTTTGAGCGAAGCATATTCAGATTTTTTAATAAACATTTTTGCTTTAGTAGCATATCCAGAAGGAAAAAGAAACAGTAGGGGGGGGGGAAGAAAAGGTTTGTTTTCAGAAGTTTTAATTCACATGAAAATTCAAAGTTTAAAAGATTTTTAAGGGAGATTTTAACCCCATAAATAACACTTTTGGTTTCAGAAATGTTTTGAATATATATATATATACATACAATATCATAGCTGCCAACTCTTCTGATTTTTTTGCCCGAAAAAATTTAATACAAATTTTTGTCCTGTTCAATTGATAGATTACGGTGATTTGAAATAGTAAAATTTACTGTAAATTTTTTCCGGGTTTAAAAAGCGAAGGATGTTGGCAGCTATGCAATATTTTGCTTGTTGTGTGCATACAATTAAGCTTTTTTTTTTTTTTTTTTTTCCATGAAAATTTATATTTTATCTCATTTGTAAAATAACATTTCTAATACCGCCTAGAAGTTTATTTTTTTATTTGTAATTATTAGTTACCATTACATGTTTTTAATGTATATATGTACTTTATAGGATTAAGTGAAAATTTATTATTTCCTGTAAATTATAATTAAATTTGGTGCCAAATGCCCAAATGTATTTAACTTTAGATGAATAACATTGGATAAATAACACTTTTGGTTTATATTTTTTTTTTCACTCTAACAAAAAATAAAGCAAAAATTTTCAATTTGAAATTTAAAAATTGTCTGCTGATCCCACATGACACGTAATCTATGATACATACACATATAATTATACTTTTTATAAGAAATCATTAGCTAAACTAACATAATAAATCGGAATAAATAATTTTTTTTTATATATCTTATTTTCTTTTAAAGGCAAATACTAGCTAAGAAGTTATGCTCTGTATACGAAAAATTTCCAAATTAATATTCTGTTTTAAATATTTTTGATATGTCAATGATTAATTGTATATTTAGTAAACTTCAAAGTCAGTATACTAAACATTTTTTACTTCATTATTTGACATACATTAATATTTAAAACAAACCAAATATTAAAAAGTTATTCATTTTGTTTACGCTTTTTTCTAATAAATTATCATGCATTACTTGAGACAAGTAATAAGCACTTTTTAAAATATTAAAAAGTGAAAATAATCAAACTTTTTTCATAAATAGGTAAATTTTCTGATGTTCATTTGTTTCTGTTTCAGATGCAGTTTGTCAGGAGCAATCTGTTACCAAGTCTGCTGTTGAAGACATAATTAAAACATGGCTAAGACATGCTAAAGAGAGAAAATATTATGTTAAGAGAAAAGATACAACTGTATAGATTAATAAGAGATGGATAAAATAAAAATTGGTGTACGGATCTAGAATTCTCCTTTTCATTTTTTCCTTTCAGACCATTCCTCCCCCCCCCCCCCACAACCAAAAAAAAAAAAAATTACAACTCAGCTTAGAAAGCTTATTCTCTATTGGAATTTTTTCATGGTCATTCAAAAAGAAATGTTTAATTGAACAAATTTAATTATGGAATATGTTAAAATTTATATTACTTTTTTATCAAATTAAAAAAAAAAATTTCTTTAATCGCCTATATTTTTTGTTCAAAAACTAAATTAATTTTTAGGTAATTGCTGTTCTAAAAAAAATCATTACTTTTATTTAAATAGTAACCTTGATTTATTCTGATCTACATACAAAAGACGAAAAATAATTTTCTTTTTTATCTTTGATTTGTTTTAATTGCAAAGTAATTTTAATTTGCCAAATGTCATTTTTTATCAAAATTAGTCTAGTGGCCTAGTGTGATTTATTTTTTAGTAAGATAATCTAGATCTAGAGATGGATGTTTGTAAAGTACTCTAAAATCATGCAAATTTGTCTGCTTGTGGAAATATTAGCATTTCCCCTTGCAGATGAAACATATTGGCAAGATTATCTTATTCATGAACTATAATGTGCCATGCTTAACATTTTGTGATACAGGCAGAATATATTGCAAAAAACATTATCGAAATGGACATTTTAAAAGAAATTTCTGAAAGCAAGAGAATAAGAATAAAAATAATGTTTGTACTAATAAAATAACTGTTTAGAAAAGTGCAAAATAAAAACACACAACTGCTTATACATCTCTTCAAACATTATGTCAGCGAGTTTCATGCTTTTATTTTTTAAAATGTGTCATAAAATTTTATGTTTTCAGAAAAAATATTTTTTGAAATAAATTCTCTTAAAAAAGGATTTTTATTTATTTATTATTATTATTATTTTTTTTTTTTACCATTTTTGTAGTATCCTGGACATCTTACAAGAAAGGTTTGTTTTTGTTTTAAAGATTTTGTTTAAAACTGAAAAGAAAATTATAAATTGAAAATCATAAAATCAACTTGATACCTTGTAAGAAGCGTCATTAAATAAAATTTCTCATGCAGATAATGGAAAAACAAGAATGCTCATTCAGAATTAAAATCTCGGTTAGAAGAACTAAAAGTGCATTCTGTGAATACTTCAAAAAATATTATTTAATCTACTAATGTATATAATAAAGCGTTCATCATAATGTAATGGAAAACTTGTCTCTCTGTAAATGATCTGACAATTTGTCTGTTTGATTATTATTTAATATTGAGGAAACGAAAACTTCACTTAAAAACACCTGCTCGCTAATGCTAAACATTTAGGTAGGTTCTTGTTTTAATTTCAAAATTTTTAACCTTTTATTTTTCATTCCACAGCTAAGGTCTATTTTTTATAAGAGTATTTTGTACTTTTCCAATTTTAGTTGCAGTTTTTTAAATACAGGTACTTTTGTTTTACCAATTCTGAAAGTAAAAAAACATTCATTAAAAAAAAAAAAAAAAAAAAAAAAAAAAAAAAAAAAAAAGTTATTGCATAATAGCTTTTGCTATCCTAAATTGTTTAAAAATATTTAAATTTAACACATTGCGATCCATGGTGACAACACTGAACTTTGCTTCGGCTACTGGTGACTGGCAATGTAATATATGATATAAAATAAAAATAGTGTTTAAATAATTAAGAAAGTAAAATCCTATAATTTTAAGTTTAATTAAGTTCAGTAAAATTTAAATAAATCTTCAGGGATTGCTTAAAACAATATATTTTTTAACTCGGTGACTGACATGGCATTCGACGTGTTAATAGAAAAATTCAAAAACCTGTCCAATTAGGAAATGTGTTTGCTAGAAGACACTCATGGATGTCTTCGAATGGAGAGTCCCCTTGAGAAATAGATGCATCACTACAAAGCTCATTATAAATAGATAGAAAAGTTTATTTTACCATGAAGAGCTGAAGAAGCTCTTGGATTATTTTTTTTTATGCATACGTTAAAATAAAAGAGCTATATTTGGATAAAATAATGCTGAAGATCATACTTTTTTATACACATGCAGAGGTCGATCCAGGCAAAATTTGAGATCTATTGTCCCTTCAAAAAAATTAATTTAATAAAATGAGCCACTTCACGAAATTTCTTTTAATAAAATAGGCTATTTTATAAAATTCTTTTTCATAAAAACTGTTTAAAAATGTGTAATTTGTAAATATAACCAGTTTATGAAAAAGAAAAACTTTAGCAAAAGGATTTAAAGATGTTTTTGTTAATAAATGCTTGTATTGGAATTTGCGTAACTGGGTTTCTAATTTCATTACTATTACTATTTTTTTACCATAGAAATAATATTGCTTTTCACAAAATGGTCCCCAAGAATAAAAATCTGGATCAACCCCTGATATGTCAAAAAAGAAAATTATATACTGCAGGTTGGATTTGGGTAATCCAGGGGGTATCTGCAACTGTCCTATTACTGTACAAAAAGTGTAGTAAAGTGTTGACCACAGTACATTGGCAGGTTTCACACTTCGAACTTAAGGGGATGTCCTACAACTGTCCACAAGACGAATTCACCCATCCATAGGATATCAGCTAATCTGGAATATGGCATTATTAGGATGATTTTAGGACCGTCCAGAGTTATCATATAAGCATCCTATAACCATCCTAAAGGTGTCATCAAGTGACATCCGTAGGATGTTGACAGGTGTGACATTTCGAAACCCAGGGGATGTTCTGTAACTGTCGATAGGACCAATTCATCGGTCCGCAGGATATCACGCATGTCCGAAGCGTGATATCTTCTGGATGTTTTTAGGATGTATTTGTGTTGTCTGGGATACAAACAAGCAAAAAAAAAAAAAAAAAAAAAAAAACTTTTATTCTTTACCATTAAAAAAAAATTCCAAAACTTCTAAGTTAATTTACTGATTTTTTTCACATTTTCAGCAATTTGCAATAATAGTAAATTAGGATGTGTGACAAATTTTTATTAAAATCTAATAAGTCATTCCAAAATTAGAGCATCATTTACAAATGTCCAGTATAAAAGAACCTCAAAGAAAAAATAGGAAACTACCCATGGTTTGTTTTTGTTTATCGAACTCAACGAAATCGAAACTCGAATGTTTATACAATCATATTGTCATCTGCAGTAGAGATGGGCATTATTTAACATAACAGGATAAATATTCGTGATATTAACCAAAAACTTATTATTCAGTAACAGATTACCAAAAAATCCCTGTTAATTTTGGAACGCCTCTATGATAAGCATTTTAAAAAGAAGAAACAAATAGTAAGGCTGAAAATCATTTTAGGAATACATATTTATAAATTAATAAAAGTTTAGTTATATGAAAAAAAAATTCCAACTTATAAATCTATTTGAATTCTGAGACAAAGGATTTCTATTACTGCAGAAAACAAAAATCCCCAACTGCATTAAAACACTTTTGAGACAGCGAGAGAGAAAAAAATTCCGACGCACAAAAAAACCAAAAAAAACCATGAGACTTTCATTTTGACGCGTCATTCTCGATCTACTATTCCAAGACATTAAAAACCTTTTGGTCTAATGAAGGAAGCCAATCATAGGAACCATTTTCCTTTTGCATTGTCCAAGACATGAAAAATCCTTTTGGTCTAATCAAGGAAGCCAAACATAGGAAACCTTGTCCTTTTGCTATCTCAAAAGTTCACGTGATAAATTCCCTCAAAAGCTATTCGTTGTTGATTATTCTATGGATATTTAAAAACATCTGGCTTTGATTCTTGATAGAATATATTTTATTGTTTGATTTTTTTATAACGCTCACAGTTACAAAGATTAAAGCAATAGAATCAGTTTTTAGAATAACGAAAACAACATTTATTGAAAAAAATAGCTGGAATAATGAAAACTCTTTTTATCAAACAAATAGTTAGAATACTGAAAATGAAATGGGGGAAAAATGTGTTTTTATTCTAGATTACGTGAAGTTAGTGAGTGAAGCTTGCAGATTATTAAAAAGCAAGGAGGTAATGTCGGCCATATTTGGTCATAATTTTAATGGGAAGGAATCTCTGAAAAATAGAATTAAAGAGATTTATGGATTTAATTGTTGATAGAAAGCTGTTTTATCGCTCGGGCACGGAACATAATCTTTCGTTGATGTAGTTAGATGGGTAAAACGGTGGCAATCTTTGAGTTTGAATATTTAAAAGGGCTAGCATTTCTATGTACTCATGGTATTTGGGGAAGAGGAGGGGGTATTCTGGAGTTATGATTTTTATTTAATAAAATGCTTATTACTGTTTTTTTATTATTATTATTATTTTGTCAATATTGCGTCGTAAGAAAATACGAACTGGAAAGCATTACTTTTGTAATTGTATTTTATGGAAAAAAGCAGAAAAATAGCCTAGTGAGAACAGAGCTACTCGAAAAGGGATGGGGGGGCGAAAGGGGGGAGGTCCTCCGAACGCGGAAAATTATAGGGCGCCAATTTTATACTACCAACGTCATTTTTTGGCCTCTCACAAGTTTTGGGGAGGGGATTTTAAATATATACTTGCACATACGAAATTTGTGGGATGAATGACATTTTATTAAAAATATATAAGTAATGTTTCGTGTTCTTATGGGATAAGCTTTGAATATCCGTTGACAGATACTGATCCGGGGATGTCAAAATTCGAACTTCAAGTCAAGGTGCCTACGAATGAAGATCAATTTTATTTTTTTGAACAAATCGCATTGTTAAAACGGTGTTGTTTTTTATGGAGGATATTTCTGATCATTTACAAAAAAATAATTTCTAAACCGCCAGTTTTAGAGTCATTATAACAATTGCAAAAATGCTTTAAACTTTCTTCGGAATCACATAAATATCAACTTACATTAGAATAATTATTTTTTAAATTGTTAAGAAACTACATATTTTATAGTGTGTTCAGTAAGTTTCCTATAACTTTTTTTTAGAAAAAGTTTTTACGTGTTTTAACAAAAACAGCAAAAAAAAAAAATGTTCTACGGGCAAAATTTACTGAGTTATGGTACTTATAAATTTTCAACGAGGAAAAATGTATTTTTAGTGCAAGAAAACGATAATAATGCGTGAAATGCAAAGTATCATAACTAAGTTTTTGGTCTTTCAAAAAATAAAATTTTAACCCTATGTTGATTTTAAAGGCATAGGTTTATCTGAACTAAAACAGCGTCTATACTTATGTATCAAAATTATTCAAGAGACCTTAATTAACGGCCCTCTAATCAAAATGTCTGTTGACAGCAGAGTCTCATCGATTAGTCATACGTTACAAAAATAACAGGTTGTCGAAACCCACATCATACAATGTGCATAGAATTTATACACATCATACAATGTGCATAGAATTAGTGAAACTTGAACGCGCATATTATAGTCAAAATGCATTTCATACATCCGTCAGCTATCATCGGATACATATACCGTACTTCCGAAAGAATATACTGTTTGAAATATTTTGTGTGTCCCTGTAAATGCTATGTACTTCATATTATGCAAGACAGTGTCGTATATTTCGTATAATTTATATCAAGCCTCAGTGTCATACATCAATTTTATTATGCATGAAACAGTTTAATATATTGAAAATATGTCGCACATCAATTATTCTTTACCATTATGTAATGGAATACTTTTGTGTGGCCCTTTAAATGAATAACAGCTTTATTTTCACCGCATATTTTAGTACATCTCGTAGATGCATATAAATTTTAATATGTTTGACAGGGCGTAACAATTTTAAAAATCCTTTGAAACGATTTTCCCCATAGGCTGTAATGTAATGGAAAACTTTTAACTCTCCCTGAAAATAAACTAATCATGGTAGAAATTCCATTTTCAATAGGGTTCGTGCTATGTTAAATGTCAAAAATGTCCAAAAATTTCATGGCAATCCCAGTATATTTACAGCAGTTAGAGCTCGAACAGGCAAACCCAATGCATAAGCACATTTCTACTTTGTTTGAAAGTGCTAAAAGTAGGAAGTTCCGAGCTATTTGTAAATCGATCCACTACTTCACAGCTTTCAGTCCTCTCAGCGGGGGGAATCCGTTATTGTTTTGTTGAAAATCTTCTAGCCACGCTTCCAGGAAATGTGTTTCACGTGGTAAAGGAAGAAAAAAGCATACGCAAGTTCAGATTTGGAACAGCATAAAATTCCAGTACATGTTCTTTCTGAAGCCAGGCCCCTGGGCAGTTTCTCTTTCCCCCTCTCACCGGACCTGGTTGTGTTGTGTTTGTATATGTAATCAGAAATAATGCGTGAATAAATGTATGAAAGTCATTTCGCTGTCTATACGGGGTGATTTAAAAAACGGGGACAAATTGATATGACAAATCAGGCATACAACAAGGATAAAAAAATCACATAGGAACATAGGACAGCAAACCATTTATTGAGTCACAAATACAGGGTGTTTCACACTAAGTCAGTTTGGGTTGACGGTAATAAATTTCAGAAAACTGAAGTATATTATAATAAAACATTTATCAGAAATTCTCACTTTTGTTTTAAATATTATAACACCAAACAAAAGTGGTAGAAGTTTGCATTATGCACAGCAGTAATATGCACTTGGCACCTCACATTTTGGACTCTGTTAATCAGTTTATACTGTATCATACATTGCTTCAGCAATATGTTTTCCAGATCTTTTCGTAACGTTATCACATTTCGTACAAAATAAGATGCATATCGTTGCATTTTCATGAGAATATTTTTTATTTTTCTCGAAATTATTACTTTTAAACCGCGTATAGCTAGGATGAAACACCCTGTATTTGTATGTCAAAAAGTAATTTGCGACCCTATGTTTCTATGTGATTTTTTATTATTGTTGTATGCTTGATTTGTCATATCATTTTGTCCATGTTTTTTCGAATCACCCTGTATATACATTGGAGTCTTCAACGCTATGCTACCATATTATCTGACTTATGTAACAATGCATCTTCTACACGATTTTAGGGTACTACTTGATTATCCCGTTGACCCAAAAAGCTGCTGCCAAACTAATATTTCCCCACCCCCCGCATTAACCGGCATACTGGAAAAATCAAGATACACCGGCATGCCATAAAATATGAGTTTTCGCTATTGGAAGGTGGGCTGCTGGTTTCTTTTGGTTTTTCGAACAACATTTTTCATTTAAAGGGAAAAAACATCAATACTTATTTTTCTCGATGTCTCTAAATGTATTCATTTTTATTTAAGTGAATATTAGATTTTTTTTTATCTTATTATTAAGCAAAATTTTCATGTATGACGTTTCTACTCAGTTAATTAAATTATCATGTAAAATATTTTTTATTAAATAGGGTAAACACATATTTCTCTACATGTTTAAATAAATATATTTTTTCATTGCTCATGAGATAATGTATGAGATAATTTATTTCTACATTATAAATATCGGGTGAGTGCTAAGGAGAAAGCTTTGAATTAAATGGTATGAGACACATGAAACACGTTTTTATTCTCTTGAATATTTAAATAAAAATAATATTGCCCAGTTAAACTGATGGCATTGAGCTCACAGGCTACGCATACTAATTGTACATTAGAGCCTTATATTTTAAAGGATTAATTCCGTTCGAAAAACAAATTAAGGGGGAGGGGACAGCTCTCTCCATTTCCCCGTTTTATACTTAATCATTGAACCCCTTAAAGTATTCAGAGATATGCTTTATCATATAAAAATCTACATCCAAAATTCAAAGCAAATCGGAAGACATCAAATAAGGGGGGATTTTTGAGCCCCCCATTCCCACTTTTTATGCTTATCCAATGAACACCTAATACTAATCACGGAGGTGCCTCATCAGAATGACCCTATATCTAAATTTTGAACGAAAACTGATAATTCTGCATGAAAAACCCATTTATAAAAATGAAGGTGAGGGGCATTAGCCCCCGTTTCCCCTCTTATACATATCGAATGAACTCCAAAAACTAATCAGGGAAATGCCTTATCAAAATATACATATATCCAAAATTTCAAGTGAATCTAATATTTTTATCATGAGTTATCGCGTTACCCACGTACAGAACGGATGGGCACATAAGTTCTCAGGCTTTGATAGCCTGTGAGCTAAGAAAGAAAAAAAATTAGAAAATTGGAGACAAACTTGCACCCCTCCTCTTCAACAGAAATTGCTGCAAGTTGAACTTCACTCTTCTCTGTTTCTGAAAATCCTCGCTTTTTCCGGCATGCCAGGAAAGACCAGGGACTCATATTCCAAAATCTAGTCTCCCTCGAATTTTGCAGCATGACGGCTAATGCGGGGGTATCGTTCATATCGGTTCACCGTTCAACTTCAAAACTATGCGACTGATTCGTGTGACTTTTTTTTTTTTGCTTTGAAAGAGGATACACTCAAATTGGTCTTGTTTAAATTTCATAAAAACTGTTGCAGTGCTTATTTTAGAAATTCTTCAAAAAATAAAATAAAATATACAACTTTAAAATATTTTATTTTTAACAATTTTGATCAAGTGACGTAGCACAAAGTCGCTAACCGGAGGCTCCTTCCCTCTTTGTACAAGTATGATTCTGGAATTTTCTCAGGGGAAAACAAAAAAGCTATGTTTTAATCATTAGAAAATATTATGACGTAAAGAATCATAAAAATATAATAATAATAAAATTGCAAAGAATTTAAATTCATTAAAAATTTTTATTGTGTACTCGCTTAATTTAAAGAACTATATTCTATATTCTTTTTACACTCATACAGATTGGTTCAAAAGTCTGGATTTTGTTTAAATTGTAAAAATTAACATCTCTCTTTTTTTGCATTTCAAAATTCAGCTTAAAATCTAACTTTAGCAGCATCTTCTCAAAGTGTTTTGCTTTTACGG
Source organism: Maratus speculifer (assembly GCA_964019185.1). Lineage (NCBI taxonomy): Eukaryota > Metazoa > Arthropoda > Arachnida > Araneae > Salticidae > Maratus > Maratus speculifer. The sequence continues at coordinate 18,214,054 of CAXHSM010001376.1, read as the reverse complement.
AAAAATGTAAAATGCTATTCGATCACTTTGCTTCTAAATCATGGAAGACGGTAGTAACTAGCCTGTAGTCGCCACCGCGTTCCGTGTACTTGAGCATTTTCGTTGGATCGTACATTGGGAGCCGAAACTCGGAGTTAGCCAATCAGCGTGCACCGTACAAAAATGCAATAGCAGTGTTTAGAAACTGAGTGAAGGATCAATGACGTAACGGCTTCTGATCACGTGAGCCGGCGACGTACAAACAAACAGCACATGTTGCTTTGCTTCCGTGTATTAGGGAGTTTTGGAAACTCTCTTATTTTTATTACTTAATCTTTATTGTTACGTTTATCTTTATTACCAAAGGCCCTTTTCAGGGCCATATACATCTTTTGTTATCTGCTATCGTTATTATTGTTACGTCGCGTAGTGCGCTTGCTTGTTTTCAAAAACATTGCCTTCGAAAATGAGATCGCACGAGTGCGATATCTGCCGAAAAGTATTTTCGCGGCCTTCGCATGTAATTAGGCATAAAATAGATGAGCATAAAGTTGCTGTTGAAGAAAAAAATGCTCCTGAAAAGAAATATCCGTGCGATATATGCAAAAAAAGATTTACACGTCCAAGCCACGTGCGTCGGCACAAAGAAAGTGCTCATATGGAAGTTCAAGAGAAACAAATAAACATTGTTTCAAAGACTTTGTTCCCATCAGAAAAAATTAATTTATTACCTAAGGAGACTATTATACAACATAAAGAATCGCCTGTGGAACACAAGGAACATAAATGTGCCCTGTGCGGTAAGAATTTTTCCAGACCTGCCTTGTTAATTAGGCATAAATCGCAAGTGCACCACATGCAAGCTCAAGAATCGGAAAAAAGTCCCCTGAAACAACACGAGTGCAGTATATGTCACAAACGTTTTAAATATAAGAGTAATTGCAGAAAGCATGAAAGGCAAATTCATGGATTCATACATTCATGTACAAAAAAGTTAAAATGTTCAGAATGCAAAAATTGTTTCTACACTGCAAAAGACTTTAATGAACATATTTCTGTCCAGCATTCAAGTATTGCATTAGTAACTGAAGAACTTTCATTTAAAACTGATGACGAATTTCTACAATGGAAGACAGAAATTGAAAAAAACGACAGCTTCATCATTTGTTTGTGCAAGGACATATAAAAATGCGTCATCCGATTTTATAAAGTTGTTTGTTTGCCATCGTAATGGAAAATTTGAAAGTAAAGCCAAGGGAGAACGGTACAAGAAATTACGAGGCACCCATAAAAAAAACTATTTTTGCCCTTCCCGAATTTATTATACATTGAAACAAAATGGAGAAATTAATGTAAGATATGTATCTAAACATCTTGGCCATAAATGTGACAATGAGCGCTTAAGATTGTCCAAAAGTGAGAGAGAAGAAATTGCTTGCCAATTACAAATAGGTGTCCCCATGAATAGAATTTTACTCAATATATCCCAAAATGTATCGAAAGAAAGCAGATTATCGATGACAAGAATGCAGGATATTAGAAATATAGCTGCAAGTTATAATATCAATTCCGAAGAAAAGCGCAGCATAAACGATGTTTTATCTGTTGATGGTTGGGTGAAGCAGATGTTAAATGAAGAAAACTCACCTATTCTACTGTATAAATTACCTGGAGAAGTAAAGGAAGAATATCCAGGACTACTGGAAGAAGATTTTTTACTAGCCTTCATGAATGAAGCACAAAAAGAGATATTCCAGTTATATGGAGAAACAGTTGTATCTATAGATTCTACTCATGGTACAAACATGTATGATGTTCAGTTAACGAGCATCATTGTAAAAGACTCAAACTGGGAAGGCTTTCCTGTAGCATTTCTATGGTGTAATAAGCAAACTGAAGTTGTATTTTCACTATTTTTTGCTGCTATCAAAAAAAGAATACAAAAAATAAATTGTTTGACTTTCATGTCAGATGATTTTCCTGCTTTTTACAATGCATGGAAAGAAGTGTTTGGTGAAGTGAAGTACCATCTCTTGTGCGATTGGCATGTGAAACGTGCTTGGGCCAAAAATTTATCATCTGGACCTCACAAAATTGTTAATCTTGAAAAGAGACAGTTAGTGAAAGATCATTTGAATTTAATGATAAATGAAGTTGATATTGCTACATTTTCTAGACTTTTAGAAATGAAAGCATCATTAGTAGATGAAGAAACTCAAAGCTTTTGGACTTATTTTGAAAATCATTATGAAAATCGGATACCTCTTTGGGCACATTGCTACAGAACTGAAGCACTAATTAATACAAACATGTCAATTGAGCGTTGGCACAAAGATTTAAAATATAATTCTGATCTAAATGGTAAATGTGATGGCCGTTTAGATAAGGCCATTTACAGCTTAATGAAACACAACCTAAAGAATCGCCTGTGTTCTGAAGTGCATTCCTTTGATAGAAGTAAGCCTACAATATGACAATGCTTACAAAAATTGTACTTTATAGTTTTACATTCTTTATAGTGAAAAGAATTTGTTCTGAGAGATATGCCAAAATAATGAGACGAATTATAGTGAGCGAGACTATTGGTTACTCTCAGGACATCTTTGAACATACTAGAACCACCCCCCAAGACTCTGGGGGTAGAATGTATTAGCAATGCTGTTTGTTTGTAAATAAAGTTTTTAATTATTGTATTTTTAATGTATTTTATGTGCTTTTCAATAAAGTTTGTTTTAACAAGGTTCTGAAATAAAGAACCGCAGAATGACTTAGGCCACATGGACACAACACAATATTTTAAGTTTAATTGTAAAATTCCAGACCCACATGATGTAACATTTATGTAAGATTCCATCTGTTCTTATAAGAATTGATTCTGCAATAGTGTTATTACAAAAAAGGAATAGTTGGCTGCTATGCAATTTTGTGAAAAAATTAAATTTACAGAAACTAATATTTATGTATCAATAAATATAAAAACTTTGTTAAATCACCATAAAAGAAAAATTATACAGGACGCGTTTCGAGCTGCAAAATTACCGCTCGTCTTCAGCTGGTCCAAACACGTGTCCCGTCAGTTGGGACACGTGTTTGGACCAGCTGAAGACGAGCGGTAATTTTGCAGCTCGAAACGCGTCCTGTATAATTTTTCTTTTATGGTGATTTAACAAAGTTTTTATATTTATTGATATATATTTATCGCCAGTTTTTTCGGTGTTTCTCAATAATAATATTTATGTGCTGAAAAATGGATTTTTTTTTTCACTTCTAAAAAGTGATAACTAACACAACACCTTTCGCAAAAAAATTAAGGGGGGAAATAGATTTTCCCATTTTTATACATCATTGAATCCCCTAAATTAATCAAGGATATGCTTTTTCACATAAAAAAAGCGTATATCCATAATTCATAGCAAATCGAATAATTTTCCATAAAAAACCCATTTACTTAATTTAAAAGGAGTTATCCCCCTTCTTTATGCTTTACCATTAAGCTTCCAAAACTACTCAGAGATTCGTCTTATCAAAAAGAATGTTCATCCAAAATTTAAAGCAAATAGGATAATTCTGCATAAAAACTCATTTATCAAATTTAAGGGAGTTTGAGATAATCACCCTTATTCCTTTTATGCTTAACCAAAAAAAAAAACCCCACAGCTAATCAGGGAAGCATCTTATCAATATGAACCTGTATCCAAATATTAAAGCAAATTGGTTAATTCTGCAAGAAAAATCATTTGCCTAGATTAATTGGGGTAGTCCCTCCGATCCCACATTTATACTTATCAAATGAACTTCCAAAACAAATCAGGGAAGTGCCTTATCAGAATGAACCTATATCCAAATTTTGTAGCAAATCGGTAAATTTTGTGTGAAAAACCCATTAAACTAAACTAAAGGGGGGGAAGAGTTAATTCCCATTTCCCCCTCTTAGATTTATCCAATGAACTCGCAAAACTGATCATGGAGGTGTTCTCATCAGAATGATCTTATGTCTAAAACTTGAGTGAAATCTGATAATTTTGCATGAAAAATCCATTTATCTAAATTCAGGGGTCGATTTAGAAAAAGAAAGTTGCATAGCATGAACTGCTATACAAAGTCAGTTTTGAATAGCAGTTAGACACTTTTGTATAGCAAGTAAAAAATAGCTAACGTAACTTTTAAATCTTGAAAACTTACAATTTTTTTTTTAAAGCAATATTTAACCAAAAGCATAAATGAAAGCGCTGTCTGTTTCGATGCATAAATAAAGTAAAAGGATTGCAACACGCACGTCAAACTTCTATGAGCAAACACCGTGATTAGCGAGTAACCGTGATTCAGTAATCAGCCACAGCATCAGGGTGGGAACAAATCATGTGTTTACTGGGAAAACTGCACCCAGCAATGGCATCTTGCTGTACTTCCATTGTAAATAAACACTTGGGGAGAGTGAAAACACAACGTATGTCGTGTAAAAACATCTTTAAATTTTAACTTTTAAGTGTTCATGACATAAAGGATGTGGGAAATATGCATTACAATGATTGAGATTTAATGCATTTCCTGGATCGCATTTTAGTTAAATTTAAATCACAAATTGCGATGCGATACCACTTAAATTGTTCTTCCTCTTTATACCTATCCAATGAACTCCCAAAACTAATTATGGTGGTTCGCTCATCAGAATGATCCTATATCTAAAATTTGAATGAAATCTGATAAATATGCATGAAAAACCCAATTATTGAAGTTAAGGGTGGGGAATCTGCCTGCCGTTTCACCTCTTTATAATTATTCAATGAGCACCTAATACTAATTACAGAGGTGCTTCATCAGAATGATCCTATGTCTAAATTTTGAGCGAAAACTGATAATTCTGGATGAAAAACCCATTGATATAAATTAAGGGGAGAAGTATTAGCCCCCATTCCCCCACTTATATTTATCGATTGAACCTTCAAAACTAATCAGGAAGTGCCTTATCAGAATATATCTGTACCCATAATTTCAAGTGATTTGCATATTCTTATCAGGAGTTATGGCGTTACACATGTACATACATACAGAATGGGCGGGCACATAAGCTTTCAGGCTTCGATAGCCTGTGAGTTAAAAATCATTATTACAGTACCATCTTGTGGCGAAATATTTTCAAATTGAAGAAAGACCTGGCAGGCATTCCCAGAAACGTATCCAAAGAAATTTGGTTCAATTCTATGCATAACTTCATACAGTGTTTGATGTAGAATAATGTAAATGGCACAAAAATTGTGATTACAGCACCGCCTTACAGTAAAATGTTTCCATATTGAAGATGGACCTGCTGGCTACAGCCAAAAACATGCATAAATATTTGGTTCACTATATGTATAACTTCATACACCTTTTTGATGATATGATGGCGACAATGGGACAGACAGATTTTGAATAAACATATTTTTTGGGATATTAGATCCTTAAAACATATAAATTCGTCGAAAAAAATTGGTTACATTACTTTCTTCTATCAAGCATAGAAGAAAGTAAAAAATGTTTGTTTAGTTGTTAAATCAAAAACCAATTAACCCATTATTTAAATTAAGCGAAAGAAAGAAAATTAATAAAATCATAATTTATTAAACAATTTCAAATTTTATAAAGACTAAAGACAGAAAATCAATATTTAGGCATGCATAAATAATGCATGTAAAGGTAGCATACAGCCGTTTCGAATCTACTACCATTCGCTCCTATAATTGGTATATAAGCCTGCACTTCTCTGTCGCTTTGCTCAGCTTAGCTTTTTCTACATGCTGAGTCTTGTACTGATGAAGAATCTTGATAATAGATTCGAAACGGCTGTTTTCTACCTTTTCATGCATTATTTGAGCATTTCTGATTTTGTATCTTTATACATTTTTACAAAAAGGCTTTATTTGCTATTTTCACTTCGAATTTTGTTTTACAATCTAAGATAAAATTTTCTAAAAGATATAAACGTAAATTCTTGAATTTATTACAGAGTTTAAATATAAATAGTAAGGAAAGCTGGCAATTTTTTAAACTTTTAAGAATTACCTTTTATTCATTGATAGAGAACTTATTATTTCATCTTTTGCATTATAAACAAAAGTTTTTCGGCATTGTTTGCGATCAAATGATTACTGTTATTCATCCATATTTGCTTTGCTGCATTCTGCCGGATATCCGATAGAGAAGTCGAATATCCGGTGATTGTGATCCGGATATCCGATGATATTTCAGATATAGAAAAATCAGCCGGATATCCGGCACATCCCCAACAGTCACCACGGCGAAACAAAACTTTCTGTCACAAGACTTTGTCAAATGGTGACCGAGACCCTACTGTGAAAAGTGGTGAAAATATCAACATTTAATAATTTTTCATACTGCAAAGTTCACAATGACTTTGAAATTGAGTCTCCAGATGAGAGGTCACACGAGAGTTTCAATGAAACAACATTGTAAAGTTACTTGGTGACTCGCCACAAAGCAATGGCGGATCTAAGGGGGGGACGATCGCCCCCCCCCTTGGGCCCATAAAGGTTTTCAAACTAACATGAGAAACCTTCATGGAATAGGACTTGGACTGAAGCTCAAGTTCAGCACAGCGCGGCAACAATCTGAACATCAATTCATGAATCAGGCAATAGCGAAGGGGCGATCGCCCACCCTAGGGTCGGGCTGAGTCAGGTCTTCTGATTTTTAGAGCCGGGCCATATCCTGATATTTATTTTTCTGCCGATTTGGGGCCCCACCAGTGGCTGAGAGGTTCTGACCTCTCAACTGGTAAATGGCAGGTGCTGGGTTTGAACCCAATCGTGGCTGTCGACTTAACCGTTTGGAGTTTTTGTGGTTTTCTTTGAACCTTGAGTAAATACAGGTTAGGGTCCCTTAGAAAGACCCATCACGAAGAGCACCCCCCCCTGGGCCTATATCCCTAGCGTAGATAATTGGCCGATAAAATAAACGAAAACCAAACCAAACCTGCCGATTTAGGTAGGGCCAGACTTCTTTTTCTTCAGTGTTGAATTCAGACACTTTTCTCCGGGAGGGATTTCAGTGACTCCGGGGTGGGGGAATTGTAATTTTTGTCCATTAAATACGCAAAATTTCAAATTTTCTGTGTGTGGGGGGTGGGGGATTCAGTGAGTGATTAATGGAATTTACAATTTTTATTAGCAAAGCGATGCTTTGTTTGGATTCGGGAAGGATTATTTCCTAAGATAAATATTTGAAAGTAAAAATATTTTTATATTATTTTTGAATCTTTATTAAGCAAAAACTTTATTTTATATTTTGCCATACTTTAAAATGTAAATTCAGCCCAATTCCATAAATTGTTTTTAAACTGCAAGCATATTAAAAATAATACTAATAGTAATTACTTCTTAAGAGTAAATATGTTTCATTTGGTTCAATTTTCAATCTTAAAATTAGAATAACACTTTGTATAATGAATTAAACAATTAATTTTATCTTTTTACAATTCTTTTGTCGCCACTTTACAAAAAAAATAATCATAATATAATTCTTATAAAATGCGCTAAGTATCGTCTGCATAAATGAAATAATGATTCATATAATAAGAATAAATTGTGTATTCGGATTATTCTCTGCAATAGTGCAAAAAGTGTTTTCCAGCCATATAAATGCTCTAAATTTCATTTTATTTTTATTTATTTATACTTTTATTAGAAGGTCTAAAGTTTGTTCAGTGGCGCAGCCAAGGGGGTGGTTTTAAGGTTAAAACCCCTCCTAGAGCTGAGAAAGATCGCTATAATTGCTGCTTATATGAATGAAATCCAAACTTAATATTTAAATGCTTTGGTGCATTTCAGAACCCGCCACTTTATTGAATCAGATTTCATTTAATAAAGTGATTCAATTAAATGGCAAAAATTCTACTTAAAATTGTGAAAGTGCATATTACATGAATCAGTTAAGTAAAAATTGGTTATTTGAATTAAATTACTTTTCTTAGATGCTTCAAGTAAAAAAAAAAAAAAAAAAAAAAAAAAAAAAGATTTCTGGCCACACACACGCTCTTTGAGTTTAAGTATTATACAGTAAATATTCTAATTAGTACTGATTCTATTAACCAGCGATTCAAATAACCTTTATCAGAAACTCAAAACCCCCCTTAGAACCGAATTCTGGCTGCGCCACTGAGTTTGTTTATTAGGGGCAGGGCGTAAAATTTAAAAATAAGCAAATTTAATATTTAAAAATGTAAGATATATCATGCAAATATCATTCCCTCACCTCTCCCCAACCCATACTACCATACTTTACTGCCTGATTTTTTCCATTCAGAAATAAAAATAATTAAAAACACCCTAACCAAAATAAAGTTCTTAATTGGTACCTTACAAAAAATTATAAAAATATTTTTTTTTTTACTATAATTATGTAGTCTACTCAATCAATTATATGTTTCCCCATGTTAGACCATCATTCCATCACACCTTGCTATTATCGCAAATATCCTATCACTAAAGATAAGCAGCAGTCTAGCATTCTTCACAGAGAGGAAGCTAATTTGAGTACTTGTCAGTCCAGCATTCGATTAAAATATTTTTTTTATTTATTTAATCATGATTCTATCTGTAATTACTATATCCACAATTTATTTTCTCTTCTGAAAATATACATGTTTAATTTTTTGTTTGCTAAAATGCATCCGTTATGGAAAAATATGTAAAATGAATTAATTAAAATAACAATTTTGAAGGTTTTTCTTTAAAAAAATAATATTATGCAAATCTACAGATCATAATTTATTTTTATGTATAATTTCAAGTCAAAATATTGAATAGTGTTTTTTGTAAAGTGTACGACAAAATGTAATTTGTTAGTCTAATAGAGGATTCGCTTCGCTCATCCTAATAAATGAATGATCGAGAAATCTCTTGATCTATTTCAACAACCAATCGTCAAAATCTGAAATATTTTGTTTTGGCTGATTCTTTTTATTTTGTTTTTTAATGCCTTTACTTATTAATGAAATGTACTACAGTTTCATACGAGTAAATGTCATATTTATTAATGGCAGATCTGCACATTTCGTGAAATACAGTAGACTCCCTCAAATCCGCACTCCTAAAATCCGTAACTCTCTAAAATCCGCACATATTTTACAGATGTAAACAATGAAGCACTTAGTTCAGATGTAAGTGCAAAATTTGACTTTTTTAGTTTTATATCAATTCCATATATTTTTAAATTTGTAATTTTTGTTAAGGTTATTGAATTCATGTTTTTTCACGAAGAAAGAATAATTTATTTCTGAAAAAATAAAGATATTGCTGATATCAATGGTAATCACAAACTTACCAAATATATTTATGTATTAATCAAGTTCTTATACTTATTAAGTCTGGCTAAACCTGAAATAAAACTTCATTATTTTATTATTTTGATGTGAATTAGTAATGTACATTTATGAGGCAAGTTTCATTGAATAATTTAGGAAAAACACATTTCATCTCTATAATGAATATTTAATTGTATATTATTGATTTATTAATTTAACTTTAGCTTTTAGTATTTTTATCATTTTAAAAACTATCTATTTTTTTATTATTTTAGTTTATTACTTATTTTAATATTTTAGCATATTGTAACCATTCATTATACCTTTGATTTCATTATTAATTACATTCAAATTACTTTAAAAAAAATGTAAACAAAGCAATGACCAGAAATCCGCAAAATTCTAAAATCTGCAAAACCTCTGGTCCCAAGCTGTGCGGATTTGAGGGAGTCTACTGTATTACAATGAGCAATTGGTGAAACAAAGATTTATTAACTCATAGTACTAAAGGAATTGGTGTTTTTTTTGTCATGACTGACTGAAGAATTTTCTTTTTCCAACAGTACTTTACAGACGATTTCTATTGGTGATCTATTAACAAAATATGTAATTTTTTCCCAATGACTGACAAACATAATCTATAATTTTTCTTTGGAGATGTATAGACAAAAATAATTTTTCGCACTTGAATGGCAAAGTTTCCAATACAGCGACAAATAAAATAAATTTGCAATTTCTTTTTTTTTTTCATAGGACTTACAAATTTAGTGATTCTGTACACAGTTAAGAGTGATTGACAAAATTCATGATTCTTTACATAAGTGATTGGCTATATATATATTCAAAGAAAAATCACATTTGGATTGCAGAATGTCACAGCCGAAATAAAAGATAGTCATAGCGTGCTGAAAAATATAGGAAAAAAAAGGAATTTTTTCAAATTTATAGGAATTATAGGAACACATCTAGGCCTATGTGAATTAATAGGGTACCTTTTTGAGGAAAGTTTCATTTTAAAAAAAATCAAGAAAAATATACATTTATGCTGCATATTTAAAATTACACATTACTGATAATAATTTTTATTACTTATACGTTTTAATATTCTATTATATTGTAAATATTCATTGTAATTTTCATTGCATTATAACATTCAAATTAAATTTTTAAAATGTAAACAAATAAATGACCAGAAATTTGAAAAAAAAAAGAAAAGAAAAGAAAAGTGTTACGAGTATTGCAAAAGTAATTTTAATAGCATTATTCTATTAAAGCTATGAGTCTAAGTCACAAAGTGAATGACAAAAGAAGTTTTACATTAAACTCAAATATATTTAGTTTTAAAAGCTATTACGAAACATTGCCGTTCCACAAACATATAATTGAACACAGAAATAGCATGAAATATGGAAGAAAAAAGTAATTTCCTTTTTTTTAATCACAAAATTCAATATTTTAATATCAGTTAGCTAATGATTATTCACTACATTAACAAGAAATTTTGCTGTTTTCTCATTTCAAACATTTAAAAACGAATTGTATAATATCCTCTATGCAATGCAAATTTACTAGCTTAATGACATGAAAATATATAATTTTTCTGAATTATAACACCTTTAAAACAAGCTAAAAGAGTGTAATATGTAATGTATAATTGCTTCAAAATCATTTTCTTTTTAATCTTATTTTTAAGGTGTTTTTGTTTATTTTTTACAACTTTACAAAATGAAAGTTTATAGTCTGCGCGCGCAGTTTCAGACAGTCAAGAACCCATTTCAACGGCCTTTGTACGGTGTACGCTGATTGGCTAACTCCGAGTTTCGGCTCCCAACGTACGATCCAATGAAAATGCTCAAGTACACGGAACGCGGTGGCCTCTACAGGCTAGTGACGGTAGTATTCCTGTGACGCAGCCTTAAGCCTAAAATCGTATCGTAGAATTGTCGAATGGCGGAACATATATACAGCTAGTTTGAGATCAAAGAAAATGCGAAAAGCCGCCTTTTAATAACTCAGCAAATATAGCTCACATTGTTCTGATTTTTTAAAAAGAGTCTTATATCTGCCGTCTAATTCTATTTTGAATTTTTTACATTTCTACGTGCTTTATCTTTTAAGATCTCAATACCCATTTTTAAACCGAAATCGATAGTGTTTGTTCCTGATAATGAGATCTAGAAAACTGCCTGGGAGATTTTATTAAAACTTATATATAATATGAATCTCTTTAAGATAGAGTGAATAAGACTTGCCTAGTTTCTAGGAAAACTCTTGTTTGTTATATATTGGTCTTGAAAAATTGGACTATATTTTCTGCATTTCTATGGGAATCTCAATGCAAATGCTCGATAAACCATTTATTGTATTCATACGCGTGTTTCCTTTTTCTTTACCTATCTTTTTCTCCGCGTTACTGCATACTTGCTCGCTCAATCGGTATGTCGTTGGGTTTGTGAACTGAACATCGCGAGTTCTGCCCCGATCGAGGCGTTGCGTTTTATTTTTGTTTTGAGCTTTTTTAAGTCAGTTAATAAAATAAAGTTGACTTTTATTATCCATTCCTTTATATTTTTATTGTCAATGAGACCATTAAATGAAATTTTAATTAAAAAAATAAAATTGTAATAAGTTAAATAAAATTACATTACAATTACAACTAATTTAAATGAAACAAAAATTCGCTTTAAATAAATTTCAATAATTCACCTTTAAAATTAAATTTAAGTAAGATATTTTTTTATTGATAAAATGGACATTTATTTTAAATTATAAAATGAAATGAATATTTACTTTTACAAAATCAAATATTTTATTATGAATGCGTCTAACGAAGGATAAATTTCTGGATTTTGACGGCACTCAGATTAGAACTTCAAGCTTACCAATCTTCAGATACAAAATTTGAATGCGAAGTATGCGACATTATAAATGACACTATTTTTAGGTTTTGTTGGGGGGAAAATATGATTATGTCCAGTAGCACAGTTTAATTTTTTATTACGTAATCCAAAAACTTCATAAAGTTGAAACTAATCTTTAGTTGTAAATTGTAGTTTAAGCCCTTTTTTTCCACAGATATTATGTCGAAATTCCATATAGATTTTTTTTTTTTTTGCAAATGAATTGATAGTAAACAAGAAATACTTAGTAGGTCTTAAAGCCAATAGATGGCAGCACTAAAGCTCTGTGTGAGAGGGAGTTTTTAATTTTGATTGCAGTCATTCGTTGTTGCATTTCATTCCTAGAAGGTTTCCTTGCTGAAGTTGAATCATGCATTGTCAGAATTGAGATTTGTTTTCAAATTTTTTTCTAGGCGAAATTTATTTTCGATCTTACTGCCAATATCCCTCTGACGCATCGTACGCACGTTGTTATCGATAGATTGTAAGTGCAAAATGGCAGAAGATTTGGAAATGTTAGAAATTTTAATTTTTTTATTATCATTTAAATTGTAGAAAAAAAATGTTTGAATAAAAAGATTTTAGTTTTAAAAATTAAATTGGAAAAATCCCTTTAAAAAAAAAAGCATTGTAATTTAAAAATATTTTTTATAATCGTTGAGCATTCACAGTAATAACAAACATGATTTACAATTTGAATAAACATTTTTTTCAATTGCAAAGAATAATTTGAATGAACAAATACAAAGTTTGTATTTTTTAAATTTTAATTTATTTTAAAAAATCATTTTAGTGATTAAAATTTTAAAAAATCATTGTACAATGATAATAATTATTCATAAGTCACTTTTTTAAATTGCAAAAAATAAATTAAAAAGAGAGAGAGAGAGAGAGAGACCTTAACCTTTTCCGGCGCAGTGTTACCACTCCGGCAACACCTAATTTTAATTCCAAACTTATAAACGGCACCAATAATATTTTAGTAAAATTTTACTTTTAAAATGACAGCTTAAATCAGGGAATTCTTAATTTCTAAAAAAGTCTTTTGTAAATTCTGGTGTCAGTCGACAATTTCTCATTTTACGAACAGAATTTCTCTGCGCCGGAAAGGGTTAAAGATTTTATTTTTTTAAAATATCTGTTAAAAAAGGTCATTTTAATTTTTAAAAATATTTAAAAAAGAAAACTGAGTGCAGAAGTATCGTGCCTTCTAGCAATATAATCCGAAGATTTGGATGAGCGAGGAACTTTGTTGCAGATGATATTTTTTTTTTTTTTTTTTTTTTTTTTTAATCAATTCCTATTAACAAACGAAATAATCTAATGCATAATTTCTGTTCAAAGAAATATATGTGTGAGAAAAGAAATATATGTGTTCCAATATTTATGCTAGAATCATATTTTGTAATGATTTAAAACATAAATGATGCAAAATTATTTTTTAATAATAATAATAATTCAAGTATAAACATTAATACAAAAACATTATGCAGTGATTTAAAAACATAAAAAATAAATGAAAAGTACAAAATTATTTTTTTAAATATAGCCTTTTGATTCCAATTATTATATGGCATTAAAAATTGAATTTAATAGAATATTTTAGTAAGTTCTTATAAAATAATATGCAAAAATAATGAATTCCGTAAAAAGATATCTCCATTTCTGCACATCACCCCAATTAAAAACTAAACTTTCCATAGGGATCCATCTAGAAATGAGGTGCTAATTTGTGACTAGGGAAGAGTATTAAGGGATGGGACATCTGCAATAATTCTTAAAATATGTTTTAATTTATGACTTTTCCACCACATGGAATAATTGTTTTATACTTGTTGCTATAAGTCTTTTTATAGTTGCAACTATTAGTTTGAGACTTAAAAAGGCCATTTTACAATACCTAATAATAAGAATTACTCGAATGTTTAATGTACATTTTCGATCTCATTTTTGTTGCTAAATTAATTGTTTTTAGTATTTTGTAAATTCAACAATATGCCTTTTATAAATAAACAGTTAAGTTAAACATAAAAATCCTATGCTTGTTGAAAAAAACTAATTATTTTAATGTTGCTCTAAGGTAAGGACAGGACACTATGACTCAGGAGGGATGGGACATGACCCATCCGTGCCAAATGATATATCTATTAAAATAATTATGCTTAATAACATACAAGTTTTTGGTATTTTATATTTATATTTTATATTTAGGATACAAATGTTTCTAATTATGTTATATAAAGAATATTATATTTGTTTTCTGAAGTAAAGCCTTTTTTGTTTTGTATCTTTAAAGCAAATATAAAATGAATTAAAATACATAATTTTAAAAAAATTGGAACAAACTAATATTTATAGCTCTAAATAATCAATTTTTATGCATTTAGATCTTAAATAAATTTCCAATTTTAAAGAAATTACTTTAACATTTTCGCTTCATACTTATGTATCAGACACTGCGAATTTTGCTTTCAGCATCCATATCAATGTAAATTTTCAGAATATGATGTAATTTTTTTTTAAATCTTTATATATATGTGTGTGTGTGTTTAAAAAGAAAAGATTAATTCATATTTATTTCAAGGACAAGTTTCAAAAATAAGAAACATAGAAAAATTAAATTTATTACATTATTACATTCGCCGACTAGAAATGTGGTTCAAAACGCTAACTTTCAGAAAATTTCTGGAAAATCTTTTTTTCTGAAAAAGCTTTTACCAAATAATGGAACAAATTTTTCCATTGTGCAATTTCTGCATTAAATACTTGACAATTTTTGCGAATAAAATGAATTCAAAAATGTGTCATAAAGTTGGTAACTTAGGATATGAAATAGACTTAAAAGTAAAGTTGTATTTAGATTAATAAATAAGGAAAATTTTTCTTGCAATTGCTTCAGAGTAGCATCCTTTTCTTTTCTTTTTAATTACATCTGTTTTGGTATTAAAATCGGACAAATACAGGATATTTCTTATTCAAAAAATGTAAAGAAAACATTAATTTTTCGATTTTATCTTCTTAAATTCTGCATTAAATCTCTTAAATGTATATTATACCAATCCAATAATCGTTAACCTAAAAAAAGTAATGGTATCAATACAAAACCCCTTAATGGGTCAAAAGTTTTGACGCAGCTGTTTATTTTATGATTCTAAAAATCTTTAATATGAATTTTAAAAAATAATGATATCAAATTTTGAGTGACTATTAATTGAAAAATGCATTTTTGTACTATTTCATTAATCATTTTATTTTTTTTCTATTTATAATAGCATGTGCAAAAGTTATTTTCAACATGAAAAGATATATACAACTTTATTCACCTATGCTTTTTCACACACATCTCCCATAAATTCAAAATATGTGTTTTAAAAGATATGATATAAAATTGAAGCCTTTAAAAAAATTGTTTTAAAATTCAGTTTTTTTTAAAATTTTGATTTGGTAAAATGTATTTACACACCTAAAAAACTGTTTTAAATTTACATTTCGTTGTTAAATATATAATTTTCATTGAATCTATACTATGCATTGGAATGCATTTATCTCAATAAACTGATTTATCATTTGTGTCACGTTAATCAAAATTGTAAGCAATATTTATGTAAATGGTTTCTTATCATAATGGTTTCTTATATATCTTAGTTTGGTTTCATATCAAGGTCTCACCAAGGTCTCTTTGCAAAATTCTGTGCATTAGTTTTTGAGATAGAACTATTGTAATAATCGCGAATAATGTGCCATTTCAGCGCCACCTGTTGAGTGATTGGCAATACAACGTAATCAACATCATGTTATATCATTTACTAACTAACACTTTCATGAAAATCTATACCCTAATTCTTGACATATAGCTATTGTGGAAATTGTAAATAATGCAACATAGCAGCACCACCTGTTCAACTATGTACACAAAATCAAATCAGATCTTTTTTACATTAATATCTAACAGAATCTAAAGTTTTGTAAAATTCTCTACATTAGTTCTTGTGATAGACCGCCCACAAATTTTTTGTCACATATAGACAGACACACATTTTGTAAAAACATGGTTTTCGGGTTCTCTTACCCCTAAAGCATGTAAATCCATCGAAAACCAGATTTAGAAAATTTTCATGAATCCAATACTTTCTTCTTGTAAAGACAGAAGAAGAAAAAAATTACAGTACCTAATGAACAGAAATAATTAAGAACACATAAAAAGTCATATTTCGAAAGGATAAAGAAATGAATATGTGACGATTCCTTCCTCCAAATCGTACTTTTATTTCATTAAAACATAAAGACAAACAGTCATCTCCCTCTCTTTTCATCACATTATGTTTGCGGCTATTTAAAATTTTGTAATAAGTAGCTTTTAAAATAATATCCAAACCCTTAGCTATTTTAACCTTCATTCCACTGACCTGCAGTGACGCCTAAATGACCTAATTATCAGATTTCCTCGAACATTTGGGGCTTCTCGTATTCCAAAATGGTAGGATACAAAAGTCTTTCCAAAACATTAATATGATTTTTCAGATAAAATTTTCATACAAACACTTGCTGCTACTATAACATAGCTGCAGGAAAGAAGAGGCATAGTTTGGTCAAAATTGGCCTTCAGTTTAACTCAATAAAACAATACATTTATGGCAGAATAACAATTATATAACACTGCCATATTCAGTGATATTTAATTTTATGCCCAGCAAGCTGCAAATGTTTTGGCATTGATAATCTTGAAATTTGATTATTCTGCCAAATCTGGTGAAATGTTGTCAGCTTTGCGACTTAGTTTATTGCTGACTTTTCAATAAGTTAATAGGTGTTTGAATCTTCATTCCCATAAAAATATAGTGACAAGTAGGGTGTTAGACACTAAAATGACTCATTCATAAAAATTGCTCAACCATGTGACCTATCCCAATGGTCTTCTCTTACCTCAAAATGGTATGGATACAAAACATAGTCATGATCATCTGAGATTTTGTTTAGATGAAATTTGCAAACACACAAGATTTTCTTGATGACAAGAATCAACATTGGTGTGCCACAAAAAATTCTGAATTCGGTTAAACGAGATAGAAACAAGCAAAAATAAATAAAAAAAACAAAGTTTATTGTTGATGAAGCTATAAAACTGGTATTTATGAATGAAGTAAATATGGTGAATAAATATTGAATTCATTTTATATATTTTTTTAAGAAAAATGGGTAAATTTGCTCAATGTGTAGAAAGATTACATAATAATGCTTCACTTAAATTCTTGGAAAAATATTTAAGAAGAAAATTTAACAAATTAGATTTTTTTTATTTGCAACAGAAATATTTATAGCATATTTCTCATATTTGTTAAAAAGTGTTACTTCAATAAAGTCTTTTCTATTCGTATAAGATAGTGAAGGACAATTTATCATTTATAGTTCAAATTTCAGGGTAAAATGACAGTGAAATAACAAAAATTGAAGCTAAAAACCATAAAAGACTTCACAGGAAGGTTTACTGAAATCGAATAAATAGGTCCGGAATTATTTGCTAATTAACAAAATGACAAGTGTGTAATTATGAAAGAATTGTATAATTGTTTAAAATCACAAAATTAAAAAAAAAAGATATATAATATATTAATAAATTCAAAAACATATGAGTACATATTCAATTTTGACTATAAAAATATAACATATTTTATGGAGGTGTCTATTTGGTATGAGACGAATAATGTTTCCTGAGACTACTGTTCTGAGTAAATCTCTTAGAACATATTTCACAAACAAAGGGTTTTTCTCCAGTATGAATCAAGAGATGTTTTCTTAGAGTACTTTTTTCAGAAAATGCTTTGGAACATACGTCACAAACAAAGGGTTTCTCTCCAGTATGAATCAAGAGATGTTTTCTTAGAGTACTTTTTTCAGAAAATGCTTTGGAACATACGTCACAAACAAAGGGTTTCTCTCCAGTATGAATCAAGAGATGTTTTCTTAGAGTACTTTTTTCAGAAAATGCTTTGGAACATACGTCACAAACAAAGGGTTTCTCTCCAGTATGAGTCAAGAGATGATTTCTTAGAGTAAAATTCTGAGAAAATTGTTTAGAACATACTTCACAAACAAAGGGTTTCTCTCCAGTATGAGTCAAGAGATGAATTCTTAGATGATGATTATGAGAAAATGCTTTGGAACATGTTTCACAAACATAGGGTTTCTCTCCAGTATGTGTCAAGAGATGTCTTTTTAGAAGATGATTATGAGAAAACTCCTTGGAACATGTTTCACAAACATAGGCTTTCTTTCCAGAATGAACCAAGAGATGTCTTCTTAGATGACTATTCCGAGAAAATCCTTTGGAACATAGTTCACAAACAAACGGTTTCTCTCCAGTATGTGTCAAGAGATGTCTTTTTAGATGATGATTATGAGAAAACTCCTTGGAACATGTTTCACAAACATAGGGTTTCTCTCCAGTATGAGTCGTAAGATGATTCCTTAGGTTACTCTTCTTAGAAAATGTTTTGGAACATACTTCACAAATAAAAGGTTTTTCTCCTGTATTAGGAGAGGAGTGTTCTTTTTCACTACCATTTTGAGGAACAATGTTATATTCAACAGAGGAATATTTTACTTCTGTAATAGATGTCATTGTCTTATGTGAAAAAGTTATGTTTCAGATGATAAGAGAATCTTCTTTAAAGTATCAGTATGAAGAGATTATAGCCATTTCCATCCGAGGAAATGTCTTACTGAACTTCAGTAAGAGAGATTTATCAACCTTTCAGTCTAAGAACAAAAAGAAAAATAATAAAATAGTGCATTTCTTTAAATAAATAGCAGTGAATTTTAATTCTGAACTAAGTTATCACATATGACAAATTTCAGTTTTTTCAAAAAATACAAATATCAATACATTAAAGCATGATATTTTATATATTCTAAAGTACAATAGAATTTGGGTATTTTTTTTATAGATACATAGCTGTGCATACTAAACAGTAGACATTTGTACAGGGTGTTAATAAAGACCTGGACCCATTTTCATGTTTAATAACTCATAAAATAATGAATATATAAACAAACTTATGGCATTTATTGATGGAATAACTCATATATTTTCGAACTTTATTATTAAGAAAAAATTAAGACTGCATGCATACGAAGTTCAAATTGCTTAATTAAGGAAGGCTTGCCGCTACCTGGCGTGAAATTGACTATCGACTGGATATTCTTCGTGTGACGAAGGGGGCACACGTGGTAGTTCATTGACAAGGGTCATGAAACTTTTTGAGTTTATGTTATTAATTTTTTTCTATCTTTATTATTTTATGAGTTATTAAGCATCAAAATGGGTCTAGGACTTTATAAACACCCAGTATATCCGGCTCTCTCATACCCATACTACTAAAAACTGAAAATTTATTTCATTACAAACTTGTAAATTTACTCCCCCCCCCTCTTAAACT
Organism: Maratus speculifer; assembly: GCA_964019185.1. Taxonomy (NCBI): domain Eukaryota; kingdom Metazoa; phylum Arthropoda; class Arachnida; order Araneae; family Salticidae; genus Maratus; species Maratus speculifer. The sequence continues at coordinate 18,194,438 of CAXHSM010001376.1, read as the reverse complement.
CCCGCCTACTTTTTCAGCACTTCCTCTAAAACTATCCAAACAAAAAATTTTCTTCTTTACTGTCCATACATTCAGTTCCAACTCAATGTCATCACTATTTCTCACAAGTTGTACAAATATTCATGTTGTTTAGCAATAGAGTTATGCATTTTTTTTTCAAAACTTCTTTAAGTTTCAAAGTTGACACTGAATATTTACATAAACATTTATATTATACACAAGTTGCCTGCCTCTGGTGACCAATTTGGTCATCTTTAAATGTAATGCTAAGCATTTTATGATGTCATACCTTAATTTACTTGTTCATTCCTTTGCCAAATCAGAAAATTCTGATAGAGAAATCACGAATTCATTCATTCATTTTACATAAAATACACAATTTTTATTTAAAATTGAAATATTTTAAATTGATGACTTTTACACATTCCTTAAAAAAGGAAAGAAAAGAAATGAAAAAAAATAATAAACTATGACATTTAATTTTAACACCAAAGAATTATTTTAATTTATCCCACAGAAATAAAAAGTTAATTTTTGAGTTAAAAATTTGGAAAGATTTTTACTCGGCTAATGGAATCTAGATAGCTACTAAGATTTCTTTGCAATCATAGCAAATTTTATGTAGTTTTATTCAAAAAAATACTTTTAATTCAAAATGGCCTGTTATGTTTGCTCAAAGAAAGCCTTGCTGTTTATGAAAATCACATGAATTTTACTATTATAATACAGAGGAAATGATGGCTATGGAGGTGTATTTGGAAATTTATCATTTGTGCTAAGTATAAAATTTTGCGTTTGTTGGTGATTCTCTCCAAATAAGCAAAATAAGTGTTATGAGGGAGTGACTGTGAGAGAGTGATGAATTTTAATGAAATACCCGTTTACTTTTTTAACCATTATCTGAATTGAGATTAGGCTTATGGGCCTTAACTATATCCAAATACTTATAAATCAATAATAATTAAAATTGTTTAATATTTACCTGCATTCAGAAGAGGCTGATGCTGGAATGATATGGTGCTAAGCCTTCCTCATCACTCCCTCATCAGCTTCTAGTTAAAAAAATAATTACTGATTTGTAAGTATTTAGATATAGTTAAGGCCCACTAAGTCTAATCTCAATTCAGATAATTACAAAAAAAAGTAAATGGACATTTTGTTAAAATTCATCACTCCCTCATAACTCTTACTTTTGCCTATTTGGAGAGAATCACCCTTATAAAAGTTGCCTTCTTATTCATAGAACAGCATAGCAAATCAACTCTTTTTGTTCTCAAGTCATATTAATGACACCTCGCCTGACATGGCAGTAAATCGAGTAAAAAACAAAAATAGACATACGAAATGTAATAATTGATAAAATAAATTCACATACTTCAGATTGTAATTACAAAAACAATGTGCAAATATAATGAAAAGTGAATATAAACATTTTTATAACTTATAAGTCATTTTTGATTAAAAAAATAGCTTTCCCCGACCCCTCTCTTGTATCTTGATCTTTTGTATAACAGATTGCTTCAGCTCACATTAGTTCAGTTATGAGAGTTTCTTTTTAAACAACTTTTGAATTAAATATTGAAAACATTATTCTATTCAATATGTCATTATTTATTAATGTAAGACTCACAGAATAATGCTTTTGATTTCTTTCTGGGTCTGTAAGTGAGGCAGTAAAATTAAAGAAAAAAAGACATTTGCAAATGGCTAAAAAAAAAAAAACATTCTTTGTTTCAGAGGCATTGTTTTCAAAAAATAATCATAACTTCTCTCATTTCAAAAAGTTTTTATTTATTTATTTATTTAATTATTTTTTGTTCACTTTCAAGTTGAAATTTTCACTACAAGGTTTTCAAAAGGATAGAAAAGAAATAATTTGATGAAAGGCATGATTCGACTGAAGGTCAATAAAAAAGCACCTATAGTCTGTGATTTGGTGAAAGTTTTTGGAAAAGGTACATTTTATGCAAAAACAGAGGCTTATAAATATTCTTTAAGCCGTTAATCGTCTTGTAGAATATTTCAAGAATGATTCATGAAATAACTGAATTGGTACGAAGAAATCAGTTTGCATTACATTACAAATCTATATTTTTTATGCCACTCAAAAAATTAACTTTTTTTATATCAAGCTTTTTATTCATTCAAAATTTAAGATATGATGGAAAAAACACTAGATTAGATGTTAAGACAAAAACAATTTGATCTTCCCAAATTAGATCATTTTATGAAAAAAACACAGAGATACCCTGTAGCCTGTACTCATCAGCAATTCAAATGAGTGTAAATAATACATCCTAAATACAAGTATTAATTATTCTAAAACAAAAATAACTTTCCTATAATCAAAGACTTTCGGAAAATTACCAACAGTTTGTGAAAGACCTACAGTTTGTGTTTTGATGGAAATATTCGATTTTATGTGAGTTTATAGTGTATCATTATGAGTTAAGATTCATTAAATAATTCAAGAAAAATGCATGTGGTCTTTCTGATGATTATTTAACTATACATTATTAGACATTTACTTGACCTTTACTTTTAATAAATTAACCAGTTTTAAAATGATTTAGTTTTTTATCCTTTTAGTTTGTCAATTATTTAAATATTTTACTCTACTTCAAGCATTCAGTATAATTTTGATTGCATTATTATATTCAAATTATGTTTATAAAATTGTTAAGAAAACATGGCCAGAAATCTGCACAATTCTAAAATTAGCACAACCTGTGATTTCAAGCTGTGTAGATTTGAGGTATTCTATTGCATCAATTTGCATTATTTTCAGAACTAATTATTAACTTTATAGGCAGTTCTCACCCAAAACAACTTTTGTTTTTGCATGTGTAACATAGAAATAAAGCTTTGGTATTGAAATAAAATGATGCATGACATTAAAAAATTTTGATCCTTTAGGAAAAAATAAAATTAATGAATAAATGAATTAAACATGCTTTTTTAAATATAAATTAATTAACTTTAAATGAAAGACATTGAATGAATATTCATATTTTAAATTAAATGTAATGCCAACTAAAAAAAATACTTATGTTTTGAACAAAAATTCGCTGTTAGTTCAAGGGGTGGTAAAGAGAAGGACATTCCATATTTCCCGTCCCCCTAAAAAAAAGTGAGACTTCCCTCCCATTGAATATTTGAGATTTTGTGTTTTCAATAGTTGAAAGGTAAAAATCTTGCCCCTCCCAGAACACTATAAGACCCCCCCCCCATAGAAATTCCTCCGGGATATAAGTGTCTGAATTCAGCATTGCAGACAGCTTTTTAAAGTCTCCCTGTAAAGAAAAAAAATGCACAGTAGCACAATTAATTTAAAAACAAAATACATTTTAAACATATTAAAATTTTGCAATGACTGGGGAGTTTTCTGAAAGTTAAGCCCAGAATAACAATGTGAAAAAAGATACGTACTTTATGTTATCTGTGCACTAATGATAGACAAAATGCAGTAGACTCCTTCAAATCTGCACATAATTTACGGATGCAAACAATGAAACATCCAATTCAGATGTAGGTGCAAAATTTGACTTTTTTAGTTTATATCAATTCCATACATTTTTTAATTTGTAATATTTGTTATGGTTATTGAATTCATGTTTTTTCATGAAGAAGAATAATTTATTTCTGAAAAAATCAAGATATTGCTGATATTATTGATAATGACAATTTTACCAAATGTATTTATGTATTAATCAAGCTTTTTTAATTATTAAGTCCGGCTAAACCTGAAATAAAGCTTCGTTTTTTTATGATCCTTATATATTAATATTGTACATTTATGAGGCAAGTTTCATTGAACAATTTAGAAAAACACATTTCATCTTTATAATGAATATTTAATTGTCCATTATTGATGATTAAATTGACTTTTGCTTTTAGTATTTTAATCATTTTTAAAATTATCTACATTTTTATTATTTTAGTTTATTACTTATTTTAATATTTTAGTACATTATAAGCATTCATTTGACTTTTGATTTCATTATTAATTACCAGGGTTGGAAAAAAAATCTAGTTTTTTCGAACCCCCCCCCCAAAAAAAAAAAAAAAAAAATGTTTTTGTTTAAACCAGATTTTTTTTGGTTTAAACCAGGTTTTTTTTTTAAACATCCATTTTTATTACATATACATGCATATTTATTGATAAAATTGACATTGTTGGATTATAAATAGTGTAACTCCGTTTTAAAATAATGTAAATTAAATAATTATAGTGAATTTATGTAGAAAATTGAAAGAAAAATATGTTAGCTTAAGGGTGTATTTCGATTCAAACTGCTTATTTTCTGATTTATTTTTGAATTCATTATTGTTCTCAAGTACACGAAACTTTCAAAATCCTTTATTTGGAAAGTACACAAGGTGCCATGATTGTCGATTCTTTTATAAATGCAGAAAATATTGCAAAAAAAGCAATCCAAAACGGCATTTCGAACCGATTTTTCTCCAAAGAGGAGATCTGGGAATGAAAAAAAGGGTCATACTGATAAAGTAATTATTTATAATTCAAATTCTAATGAAGTGAGCATAAAAAGACATCACAAGGCACCTCATACATCTCTTCAAGAATCCCCTCAGCAAGTTTCATGTTTCTACTTTTAAAAATGTGCCTGAAATTGTATCGAAAAATTTCGAGCTGTTGAAGGTGGAAAAGCATTTTTTCGAATACACCCTAAAGCAGTATTAGGAAATACTCTTATATTCAAAGAATAAATTGCTCTACACAGTGAAACATTGATACTCAGAAAATCTTTATAAACAGTCTTTTGATTATTAATAATGTACCCATGGATGTAATTTGATAAATATAATATTTTCTACAGCTATTCAAATAATAAATTTCAAATACTTCTTCAGATTTTAGTTTTTGAGTGACAATTTGAAGTCAATATTTTTGATCATTAGATTCAGCAGATAACAAGGTTGGGGGGGGGAGATTATTTTTATTAAAATGTTATAACCAGCACATAATCTTTAAATGCTCTTATTTGACTTCATGTTTTGATTTTAATTTTCCATGATAATCTTCTCAATCAAGAAAAATTTCTTTTACAACTTGAGGAAAATCTTAAAGATCATTGTGTTATGTTATTAATTGCTATATTAATTTAACTACTCTAATTGCTTACTATGTGCTTAATTCCACAGCTATTCAAATAATAAATTTCAAATATTTCTTAGGATTTTGTTTTTTGAGTGACAATTTGAAGTCAACATTTTTGTTTGTTAGATTCAACAGGTAATAGGAAAAAAAAAAAGATTATTGTTATTAAAGTGCTTCAGCATGTAATCTTTGAATGCTCTTATTCAACTTCATGTTTTATATTATTTTTTCAAAATAATCTCTCTGCAATCAACTGATCATTTTTTTTATTAACTTGAGCAAAATTTTAAAGTTAATCATGTTGCATTATTAATTGCATTAAATAATCTGTATTTTTTAAAATATTAAAATATTTTATACTAAATATTGAATATTTTTAATCTGTTATACCTTTGATCAATTGACATGTTTGAAGCTTTTTCTTTAGAGCAAGCTACAGATATGTTCACCAACACATACTGATTTTAATCTATTACATAAAAAAAGACCTAAACCCACTATATATAATGCTTATTGCTGAAATAAAGTGTTAAAAGTAGAAATTATCCAACAATCTAAAACACATAAATTATAAGGAATAAAGCGAAAATGCTATTAGATTTCTTCTACAAAAAAAAACTTTTTTTTTTTTTGTTTTTTTTTTTAAAGAAAAAAAGCAGTTGGCTTAAACCATGGTTAAAACCGTGCCAACCCTGTTAATTACATTCAAATTATTTTTTAAAAAATATAAACAAAGCAATGACCAGAAATCCGCACAACCTCTGGTCCCAAGCTTCTCGGATTTGAGGGAGTCTACTGTATTTTGCATTTTGCCAACACTTTTCCTTGTCAATCTTATAACACTAGCCAATAACAATTATTAGGCATTGCAATGACAGATATAACTCTTTGTGCTTGAATAATGCAATTAAAATATTTTGACAACAAACAGGTAAAGTTAGTTATTTAAAATTCAATAATTTCCATTAATTTTTTTTATAGAATTATCTAAAAAATAATGATAAAATATGTAAACACAAGCTTTTCAAAACAAATGAGAAAATGGCACGTGTTATCGTCTATTTAAGATGAGGCTAAGTCAATAAAGAATGTTTAAATAAAGTAAGCTATGAAGAAGTATAATTAAAGAAATCTACTGCCTTCTTATAAAGGCAATTTCACTCACACATAAACATTTCCTTACTAATATTAATCCTATGAGAGATATTTTAATAAAATATTCCATTTGCATTTCAGTATTTTAAAAAGATATTTTCTTACATTGGATAGCCCTACAAAGGTCATTTTAAACTTTTTATTACAGTTCAGCTGCAGGTTTCAGTTTGAGGATACTTTGACCTTCAAAATTGGTTAAGAAAATAGAAATATAAAATAATATTAATAATAATCAATGTAACAAAATACTAAAAAGTAGCCTTTGTACAAATATCAAACTCATATATCCAATGCAAATAATAAAAAAACACAAAATATATAGAAATGCCAATAGGATTAAACTTAGCAAGGTGGTGCTTTTGTGTGACTAAAAAAGCTTCTTCAGATGCATACATTAAAGATTTATGCAATGACATCGCACAAAACTGTATTCATTAAGTCATTCTAAGCAGAAGCAGCATTAATACAAAAGTTGTGTTTGTACTTGTAGCCATGAGATAGATAGTTAAAAATAGTTGACAGTTGCTAGTCTTGTTTATCACAGCAATAAAGCTCAAAACAGCAATTTGTCATATGTTTACAGATAATTCTTAAAAACGGTAAATAACATTAATTTAGTAAAAGCAATAAATAGTAAATAATATTCAGAGGAAAAAACAACAAATAAATTAGAGAAATGGTAAACAATAATTCTAAAACTATATAACTTAATGCACATTTACTAAGTGCATAGAATCCAGTTGGAAACTTATAGAAATGCAATAATCTAAGGTATTTAAAAAAATAAAAAATAATATTTGGTATGTATGAATAGTATTGGCAAAATTGTGTCTGAGCTGGATTGGATCATATGCAAGCACAGTTTTTGTTTTGTTTTATTTCTCTGTTTTAAACACCATAGAAAAATTAACTGATAAGCAACATATTATGTCAAAATATCTAAAAAATACAGTTAAAAAATTAAATAAAAAGTTATTAAAAAGGTATAGCATTTGTGAGTAGAAATTTTTTGTTACAGATTCATAAAAATATTTTGAATCTGCAACATATGTCATTTTTGAAATGAATTCAGAGAATGAATACAGAAATTAAAATTTTAACTTATTTCTTTTTCATACAGTGTTAAAATTACTACAGTTGAACCTCGAAAATCCGGACCTCCAAATTCCGGAAATCTCTAAAATCCGGACATTTTTCCGATTTCAGTTTTATTAATTTTTAAAATAAGACATAGCTGTAATTTTCATCAACTGCAGTTAAATTCTGATAACTATACTAAAAATATATACATAGATATATTCTGGTTAATATTGTACTGACTTGCCGTTAATTAAAGACTTTATTATAACAAAAATTAAAAAGTTAAAAAGCGTTTAACAAAATTTACAGTAATGAATCATGATGAAATGAATGAATCGTTGAATTAATCATGAATTTTTTATACTTGAAAAAATTTGGGTTAAAAAAAAATGTAAATTCTGTCGAAAAAATGCAGAGAAAACGGAGAAATTTGTAAAAAAAAAAAGAAAGCCAAAACAAGCATGAAATCAATTAAAAATTCTTGAAAAAACGCCCATTTCATCAAAGATTCATGATTCATTCATTTCATAATGATTCGTCTCACTCTCAATCGCCTTTGACAATCGGGAGGGAGGGCGTTTTCTCAGGATTTTTTTTAAAATTTCAAATTTTTTATAAAGTGGGGAGGGGGCGTTTAATCGAGAAGAGCGGATTAACGGGATTTTACAGTATTATATAGCCATAAAAAAGTTTTTTAATAAACCTCCAAAATCCGGAATCGTCGCGGTCCCGACGGTTCCGGATTTTCGAGGTTCAACTGTATATGAAATCAAAGACATTAAAATTATGAATAACTGGTGCCAAACTGATAACAAAGTATAACTTAGCAAAGTTCAGGAGTTTCAAAATATTTAACATTATGGCTGTCATACTGGGAGACAATAACACAAACTATAGTCGAGTTCATGCCAGATAGTCGAGAATTAGTTAAAACTTGATTTGCATGTTAAAACCCACATGGTTTGCCAAGTCCTATCTTGGTGGAAAAAAACTTGAATTTAGTGATTCACTCATTTATTTATCATTTTGTTTTACTGCTCTCAGTCCTTCACGTTTATCATATCTTTGAGTGTAACATTTTTTCTACAGAAAATTTTACTTAATGAATGCAATGATTCAAATATACAGTCGAAGATCGATAATCTGTGCACACATAATCTACAATTTTCTATAATTCGTTTACTTTACAAATATAAACAGTGAAACAAACAGTTAATAAAATGTAAAAATTTGTAATCCAAAAAGGATTTTTTTAAACGATAATAAAATAATTGAAAAAAAATCATAATAAAACATCCATTTTTTAAAAATATAACTCTTTTATTATATTAACAATAAAAAACAAACTATATTATGCATTATGTATGTGATTATTTTTATTTAAATGCAATTGATTTTTATAATAAAATAACTTTTAAAAGGCATTTTTTTCAGATAGCATATTAAATTAATTATTAGATTTCTTATTTTTATTTTCATATTATACTCATTATAGAATTAAAATGCTGTCAAGGAATAATAAGCGACGCATAATCCATAGTACTATATAATCCACAATATTCCATAATCCGCTCATCCTTTGGCCCCAGCTATTGCAGATTATGGAACTTTGACTGTAAAATGTACACATGATACATAATTTTCACATGTTTGTTCAAATTGAAAAAAAAAAAAAAAAAAAAAAAAAAGGATACATCATATTAAATAATTTCTGTCGCATATTAAATACTTCTGTGGCTGAATTCAATATGGAATAATATAAGATTAAATATGCAATCTCAAAGAAAATAAAATATTGTAAATAATAAACATTGTTGGTACGGTATATATATTATTTATTACAGTATATCATTCTAGCATGAGAATAGACAAGTGTCATTTTCTAAATAGAAAACAATAAAATACTTTTCTATTTATTTATTTATTTTTAATCTGTACAACAACTGCATTTATTGGCAACAGATCAAATATTATGATGATATTGTAATTTCAGATTCGAGATTTCTTAACTTGTTTTATTATTTAATGTGAATTTCGATGAAATCTATATAAACACTTCAGTATGCTAAAAGTTACATAAAAAATATTTACATTCTCTAAAACAAAATACAACTAAATTCAGCCTTTGAGCAGCACTATGTTTTAAATTGAATCAAACCAATTTGTTGCTTTGAAATTTAAATTCGGATAATTTTCTCTATAGTAATTAAAAATAAACAAATAAATAAAATTATTTGCTATATATAAAAGATTTTAATGATGCTTCAAATGACTAACTATCTGCATAACATATGAAATTTTGTGTATTATCAAACTACATACGTTTCACATTATCATACTACAAATTGTATAATTTTAGTTGAAGATAAACGAAAGAAACGATGTTAGAATTAACTTACTTCAGTAAAGATGAAAATATAATAAAAAATAATAAAAAAATAAAATAAATAAAAATATAAAAATAAAAATATAAAATGACGCTTTAAAAGTTACCTGATATTAGTACAATCAAGGCGAGATACAAGACGCCAGTGCAGGAATGAATCTCAAATTTTTAGTTCGTGTCACATTGAAAATGATTCATTCATTCAATCCAAATGACGAATTCGAAAAAGATGGAATTATTCCATTGATACCATCCCATGTATTTGACTAATTACTTATATTATTTATTAATACAACTGTTAAAATGACAATATGACTAGTACTTTTTTTTTAATCCCTGGTTGAAATAACAAGCTTTACCAAAGAATCTAAGCTTAATTTTCATGAGTTATTCAAAATTGTGTCAAATTTTATAGCTGAGAAAATATTTAACTGCTATATTCACGAATTTTAAGTATTGCTTTCTACTTTTTTTTATATAAATAAATGTTTTATTTTCGTAATTAAAATTATTCATGGATTGATTCACTATTCATGAATAAATTCGTCTATCGTGATTCATAATTTATAAATAGCATCCTTTGTCGTGATTCATTCATTGTGTTGGCGTCTGTACTTTTGTAAACATTTTACTTTGTAACAATCCCCAATTTTTAAAATAAGTTTACTGATCCATATTCTTAATTTATGGTATAGCAATAAATTTATGGTAAGACATTTTATTTAATTATTGTTCAAATAAAAATCTATAACTTTTGATTTGATCGTGGGATGGTACAAATTTTCATTTCTCCTGGCATAACCAGTTACATTAACTAGCCCTTCAATGACAAACTCCCTCCCAATGAGGGGAGATCATTCCATTTTTTTAGCAGGTGGGGAAATAGAGCATTCAATTGAAATAGTGGCTCCATCTATCAACTTGAAATTAAAATACATTAGCGGAATATTGATCAACTTGAAATTAAAATACATTAGCGGAATATTGAAGATGTCATTTTTGTTTGGTTATTAAATAAAATAAATCTTTTTTTTTTTTTTGTTAAATTGAAATCGAATTTTTAAAATTAAAATCTCACTAATTTTATCTAGTTTAAATGCAGTGATAGCATCTCCTTATTAAAATTAAAAAAATAAAATTAAAGCTAGTTTTTTTTTTTTTTTTTTTTTTTTTGAAAAATAAAAGTTACGTATCATAAAAGTAATGTAATGCAGATTACTAAAATTTTTTCGCATTCGGTTTCATAATTCTTTAACTTTAAACAATCTTAAAATTGGCGAAAAATAAAAGTAAGTAACATATCTAAAGCCATATTACTGAAATTTTTTTGTATTAGATTTCATAATTCTTTAAATTTAAACTATCTTAAAATTGTGTCATTTGTGCCTCCTTTTCCCCTCTAAAAAAAAGTAGATAAATTAATAATCGTCCAACTTTATTTACAAGCTTTCGAATTGTTTTGATTTTATTTTGTAAACAGACACATCCTAAGTAATAATCATTAAGTACTAATTTATGAAAAAAATTAAAAAAAAAAAAGAACTAGACTCCTTATTTCTTTTAGCATTTTTCACTTTTTTCTATCTTTACAACAGGGTTGGTAAAAAACCTTAAAACCTGGGAGGTGGGGGGGGGGGTTAAAACAGGTTTTGTAGACATATTTTTCTCTACCACATACATGCTTAATGTATATTGAAGAAAGTAAACATTGTTGGATATATAAGTAATATAACTTCATTTAAAATTAATTTAAATTAAATAAATCAATTATGTAAAAAATTGAAATCATTTAAAATTTAAACATTTTTATTAAAAGCTATGTCTTACGAACCATTAATGAAATTCTGTACTTGGTTAAACAATGATACCTTGAAAATCTTAATAAGCAATCTTTTGATTACTAGTACTATAAATAAATATATGGTGTAGTTTCATAAATATATTTTCCCATAACTATTCAAAATAATTTGAAAAATTTGCAATCTGAAATATCTAATTTTTCTGTTAGAACACTTATCTTTTACTGAAATAAAGTTTTTTTTACAAAGAATTCCTGGGATGATTTGAATTTAGCAGTAGAGTCTTTACATGTTTCCAAAAGTATTGTGTATTTTCATTTGACACTTCTCCTGTAAAACTGCCAGATAGAAAAAATAAAATTAAAAAACAAGGCGACAGAAAAATAAGCAGAATAGAAATACATATTTATCAGCTTTTTAGACTACTGAAAACATTCTTCTTAAAATGGAAAGCAGATTTACAAAAGTTGTCATGCACTAAAACATTTAACCCTCTGGATCCCAAACCGCCCGAGACATTTTAATTCGTATATTTCAGTTCCCACCAGAAAATTAAAACCACAACATTTGCTTTAATCAATAACAGAACATTCCGTATTTAAATAAAATGAAATTAGCCATTGAATTTTTCTGGTGAGAAATGAACTATATAATTTCTAGAACGTGCTCTAGCATGGGAATTAAAGGGTTAAACAGCCATCAGACTCAATACACAGGCTTTCTTTCTAAGCTATGTTATAATACATATTACTTTTAAACATCTAAAATAAAAATTAATAATATATCTTTTTAGGCATTATTATGAGACATTTTTCTATTATGTCTCAAATGAGCCTTAACTTGATTTCCCCACATTTTTTGTCAGATTTAAATAGTGGATTCGATTATGCATTCTGAGGTCAATATTTTATTCCTATAATCGTTAGTCAAATTCTGTTCCGAGTCGTTGTCAAAATTAGTCGAAGTTGGCCTTGAAAAAGGGGTTTGGGTTGTAAAATCATCAGACATAGAGCAGGCTTAATCAGGGTCGTACTGGCCCACCGGGCAGCGAGGCAAACGCCCGGTGCGCCCCTAGTCGAAGTTTTTTTTTTCTTTTTTTTTTTTCTTATGTAAGCGCATTTGTAAAAAGGTTTTCTGAGCGGCAAAAAAAAAAAAAAGTGACATTTTCAAAACATTTCAACGATTAATGCTTTTTAAGAAAACTAATGAAAACTATTAATTGTTCTTTATGTGTTATATTTACCGTGTGTTGTGTATTTAAGTGCTTGCGACTCGAATTGTTGCCCACTATTCTGGTTTTTCTACATATTGCTTAAGTTAAGTATGAAAAAACGTGAAATACGAATTCAAGAAAAGCAAATTTTCATTTTTATTGTATCCATTTTGACAAGAGGCGACATGGCGCCCTCGGTCAGATTTTTTTTTTCAGCTATATTTTCTTAGGTGGCTTTCGCCTTCTTGGCGCCCTCGGACAGATTTTTTTTCAGCTATATGAGTAGGTGGCTTTGGCCTTCTTGGCGCCCTCGGACATACTTTTTTTCAGCTATATGAGTAGGTGGCTTTGGCCTTCTTGGCGCCCTCGGACAGATTTTTTTTCAGCTATATCAGTAGGTGGCTTTGGCCTTCTTGGCGCCCTCGGACAGATTTTTTTCAGCTATATCAGTAGGTGGCTTTGGCCTTCTTTGCACCCTCGGACAGTTTTTTTTCAGCTATATCAGTAGGTGGCTTTGGCCTTCTTGGCGCCCGCGGTCAGATTTTTTTTCAGCTATATCAGTAGGTGGCTTTGGCCTTCTCGGTGCCCTCGGACAGATATTTTTTCAGCTATATCAGTAGGTGGCTTTGGCCTTCTTGGCGCCCTCGGACAGATTTTTCTTCAGCTATATCAATAGGTAGCTTTGGCCTTCTTGGCGCCCTCGGACATTTTTTTTTCAGCTATATTGGCTTTGGCCTTTTTGGCGCCCTCGGAAAAATTTTCTTAGCTATATCAGTAGGTGGCTTTGGCGTTCTTGGCACCCTCGGACAGATTTTTTTTTCAGCTATATCAGTAGGTGGCTTTGGCCTTCTTGGCGCCCTCGGACAGATTTTTCTTCAGCTATATCAGTAGGTGGCTTTGGCCTTCTTGGCGCCCTCGGACAGTTTTTTTTCAGCTATATGAGTAGGTAGCTTTGGCCTTCTTGGCGCCCGCGGACATATTTTTTTTCAGCTATATTGGCTTTGGCCTTTTTGGCGCCCTCGGACAGATTTTTTTAGCTATATCAGTAGGTGGCTTTGGCCTTCTTGGCGCCCTCGAACAGATTTTTTTTCAGCTATATCAGTAGGTGGCTTTGCCCTTCTTGGCGACCTCGGACAGATTTTTTTCAGCTATATCAGTAGGCGGCTTTGGCCTTCTTGTCGCCCTCGGACAGTTTTTTTCAGCTATATGAGTAGGTAGCTTTGGCCTTCTTGGCGCCTTCGGGCATACTTTTTTTCAGCTATATTGGCTTTGGCCTTTTTGGCGCCCTCGGACAGATTTTTTTAGCTATATCAATAGGTGGCTTTGGCCTTTTTGGCGCTCTCGGACAGATTTTTTTAGCTATATCAGTAGGTGGCTTTGGACTTCTTTGCGCCCTCGGACAGATTTTTCTTCAGCTATATCAGTAGGTGGCTTTGGCCTTCTTGGCGCCCTCGGACAGATTTTTCTTCAGCTATATCAGTAGGTGGCTTTAGCCTTCTTGACGCCCTCGGACAGATTTTTTTTATCTATATCAGTAGGTGGCTTTGGCCTTCTTGGCGCCCTCGGACAGTTTTTTTTTCAGCTATATGAGTAGGTAGCTTTGGCCTTCTTGGCGCCCTCGGACATATTTTTTTCAGCTATATTGGCTTTGGCCTTTTTGGCGCCCTCGGACAGATATTTTTAGCTATATCAGTAGGTGGCTTTGGCCTTCTTGGCGCCCTCGGACAGATTTTTTTTCAGCTATATCAGCAGGTGGCTTTGGCCTTCTTGGCGCCCTTGGACATTTTTTTTTCAGCTATATGAGTAGGTAGTTTTGGCCTTCTTGGAACCCTCGGACAGATTTTTTTAAAGCTATATTGGCTTTGGCCTTTTTGGCGCCCTCGGACAGATTTTTTTAGCTATATCAGTAGGTGGCTTTGGCCTTCTTGGCGCCCTAGGACAGATTTTTTTTTCTTTTAAGCGCCCTTACAAACGATGTTTTATAAAAAACGGATATTAAGAATTATTCACGTATTTGAATTGTTAGCTTCGTATGATTGTAAGGTACTTTGGAATTTCTACTTATTGAGCTAATGGAAGCGATAAAACAGGGTTAAAAATCATCAAACTGCCTTAAAAATCATCTTATTCTGCCTATTGATACAGGCGGCTTCGGCCGTCATGGCGCACTAAGACAGATTTTTTTTTTCTTTTAGGCGCCCTTAAAAATGAAGTCTTCTAAAAAACTGATATTAAGAATTATTCACATATGTAGAATATTTTCTTCATTTAAGAATTGTCCGCTTCGTATGGTTGCCCGGTACTTTGGAATTTTTACTTACTGAGCTAATGGAAACGATAAAAAAAGTGCCTTCAAAATCATTTTATTCGACCCATTGACAGATGCGGCTTTGGCTGGCATGGCGCCCTTGCTATATTTACCTACCCATCATAGGTAGTATAGGAAGGGTAAATCTTAAAATCGTTTTGAAAATTGAAAAAAAAAATTTTGACGGTTTTACATGTTTTAGATACTGGAAATTCCGAAAAATATGTTTTTAGAAAAAAAAAAAAATGCTGTCCGTCCGTCTGTGTGTCAACCATTTCCGAATAGTAATGTTTGCCTTATTTAATCTGTCATTCGGTAAGCCAAATATTACTATTCAAAATTAGCAACATAAAATATCTATATAATTTTTTTATAAAAAAATGTCAACCCTGGATTTAACAGATTTTTTTTTAAGTGCAATATTTTCATGGAATGTTTTTTAGAGTCAAAATTTCTTATGTCTTGTTTATACAATGTCGAAATTTATAAATTTTGACGAAAAAACATCAATATATATATATTATTTAGACGTACATTTAAATGTTATTTAACGCTTCTGTCGTTTATTGAATGTTATACATATCTTTAAAAATATTAATTTTATGTATTCTGCATTAAGGGTGTTCTTAAATCAAAAAGGGCAACTTTGTGACACATGCTTTAATTTATTTTTGTCCGGAAATGCATGAAAATAGCAGGTGTTCTTAGACAGAAACTGCCTAATTGCACTCAATTTTCTGTATTTTGAAAAACACAATAGATTTTTCATAACAAGCCTTCAAAGTTGATACTTTTGAGCAGATTTTCCGACGAAAGCAGATAAACCGGTCGAAAAGCAGGAGAAAAACGGGTGATCACGTCATCGAAATAGCTTATAACTCGATAGGTAATTTAATTATCATAAAATGGAAAAATAAGTTCGATTCGAAATCGCTTTTGTAGTCAGGCCTTCCAAAATTATATCTTTCTGTTAAAAAATGAATTTGTAAATGTGTCAAAACGTTTTGCACTTGTTGAACGGAGCAGTTAAGAATACCCTTAAAATGAAATCGTTTTCTTACTGCTGTCATTTTTAAAAATGTATTGTCTATATTTTTAAATCGAGATTAAAAGATGGTCATGAAATCCATCCATTATCTTTTTAATTACAAGAGTTATGCGAAGGGATGCAGGCTTTCCTTATTTATTAAATGTTTAAAAGAACAATAGGTTAATAAATTTAATTTTAGAAAGTAAGGCGGTAAAATTTAAACCTATTTTAGTTATTTTTTTTTCCAAACAAATTGAAAAGAATTGCACAAAAAAAGTTATGTTTACTTGCTGTTTTATCCCCAGTAATTGGATACTACGGTACTTCCGAAGAACTGGTACTTGTTCAGATTGGGGTTCAGTTTTTACTTGGAATTTTCTAAACGAAAACTATCCCACAATCAGCTTTTAAACGGACCTTTCAAAAAGATCTTTGTATGCCACATGGATGGTTTTCCTCAAACAACAATTAACAACAGCAGTTTAGCATTTGCGATTAAAAGGAGTCCCTGTTTAAACACATTATGGACCACCAATCGAGTCCATAATGTGTCCAACATCTGTTGGCTGCAGAAGAATCGTTTTTGAGCCTATCCCCCCTTCCCCTAAGATCTTCTTTCATCATTCATGCTGTCAATTATACCTTGATTAGTTCCCAAGAGCCAAAAATTATCTCTTTTTGGCAAAAGGAAAAAAACCGTCAAGTATTAGACTATTTAAATACGGACATGTATAGTTTATTCTGAAGTAGCTCTTTTTTGAATTCTGTTTGTTTTCTTTGCTGAATTCTGATTCTTCGTTTTCCGAATACAAAAATAAGAAAATGTAAACTAAACAGACAGGGAGCCTGGAAAGACCTGGAATATTTTATAACCTTCACCAAACACAATCACACAGATAGTAAATTACTAATTCCATTTGGAGATGATACGTTCGATTCAAGAGAATTGTAAGTAATTTTAAAAGATTAAGTTTTTACTAATAATATGATGTTAATTATATGGTGTGTTTATGTTATGTCTTAAATTTTTCATAAGTGTTATATATCTTTTAAGTATCAATATGCCTCTGATTTCTTTTGTGTAAAGGGGTGAAACAGGGGCGTCTACAATAGGTTAGGGGGAGACAGAAGAGAGCAATTAACTCTCTCTGAATTTTTGGAAAAAAAAATAAAGATTGTTCCTTTCAAATTATTTATAATAAATAAACATTAAAAAAAGGATAAATTGTTTTTCCTCCTGCAATCCCTTTGAAAATTATTTTCAGTTCTGATTTTTATTTACATTTATGCATTCAAAATTATCTCAAATCGTGGTTTGGAAGAAGTAAATAAACTGGGAGAAAAAAAGAATAATAAACTATTTTTGTTTTTCTTATGCATCTTATTTTTTACATTTCTATATTTTTTTACTGTTGGTATTATTCGAAATTGTCTTATGAATTATTCTTGCCAAAGAAAAGTTTTCGCAGTATATTACAAGCACATATTTGTTCCCCTTCTTGGATTTTGCTGTGTGTGTGTCCATGGGATGAAACCAAATTTACATAAATTTTTCGAGGTATCTAAAATCTTTCTCTCCCCTCCCGCAAAGTTAAGATACATATTTTACTAAATATTGGCAATATTTTTTCAATGTGTGTGTAATCTTTATAAAATTTGCACCAACATTAAAAAAAATTACAAATTCAACGTTTTGACACTTTCCAGTATAGTTGAAAAGTGTATGATTTCGATTAGTTTGTCCATCAAATGTAAATAAATTCCGATTCCCATGTCGCTTAAATATATGGTTTACTAAAGAAGATTTCTTAATCCCTGTGTTGAATTCAGACACTTTTCTCCCGGAGGGAATTCTGTGTCTCCCGGGGGGGGGAGAACTGCACTTTTTGACCATTGAAGACGCAAAATCTCAAATTTTCCAGGGGGGATATCTCATTGCTCCGGGGGGAATGTTCCCCCTGGTCACCCCCTGAATTCAACGCTGCAATCCATTTAATGTCGAAGAGAAATGAAACAAAACAATCATACAATATTTTTATTATGGTATTAAAGGTAAGACAAACAATGATATAAGAACAAAAAAATCTGAAATAAATCAATAAGTTTTTTAAAGGAGATCCGTAAGAAAAACCCCAAAATTATGAGGAAAAAATGTTTGTAGTGTATTTTAATATGTCCCAATGCTTCAAATAAAATTAAATCGATATATATTACTGTGGTACACTACATAGAATACAAATTGAAAATTTTTTATTGCTTATTTACAGAGATACACAAAAGGATCTAATTGTATTATTATTATCAGTATAGAGTAATTGTTAAATCACTTTTTAAATTGAAACAATTGATTTTTGTGAAATCCCCCTCCCCCTACAATTACACAATCGTGTATATTCATAAATTTATGTATTAATAAATAAAGAATACTGCCTAGTTAAACTGAAGGCATTGAGCTCACAGGCTACAAATACTAATTGCACATTAAAGCTTTATATTTTCAAGGGTTAATTCCGTTTGAAAAAAAAAAAATTAAGAAGGGGAAACAGCTCTCCCCTTTTCTCTTTTTTTATACTTAATCATTGAACCTCCTATACTATCAAAGACATGCTTTATCATATAAAAAATCTACATCCAAAATTCAGAGCAAATTAGATAATTCTTAATAAAAACCCATTTAGCATTTATATAATTTAAAAAAAGTTATGCCCCTCTTTTATACTTAACCATTAAACTTCCAAAACTATTCAGAAATTTGAACGAAACCTGAAAATTCTGCTTGAAAAACCCATTTATATAAATTAAGGGGGGGGGACATTAGAACCCCTGTTCCCCTTATTTATACTTATTCAAAGAACACCTAATAACAGTCACGGAATCGCCTCATCAGAATGATCCTAATCTAAATTTTGAATGAAAATTAATTTTGCATGAAAATCCCATTTATATCAACTAACGGGGGGGGGCATTAGAGCCCCTGTTCCCCCTATTTATACTTATTCAATGAACACCTAATAACAGTCACGGAATCGCCTCATCAGAATGATCCTAATCTAAATTTTGAACGAAAACTTAATTCTGCATGAAAATCCCATTTATATCAACTAACGGGGGGGGGGGGCATTAGAACCCCTGTTCCCCCTATTTATACTTATTCAATGAACACCTAATAACAGTCACGGAATCGCCTCATCAGAATGATCCTAATCTAAATTTTGAACGAAAACTTAATTCTGCATTAAAATCCCATTTATATCAACTAACGGGGGGGGGGCATTAGAACCCCTGTTCCCCCTATTTATACTTATTCAATGAACAACTAATAACAGTCACTGAATCGCCTCATCAGAATGATCCTAATCTAAATTTTGAACGAAAACTTAATTCTGCATGAAAATCCCATTTATATCAACTAACGGGGGGGGGCATTAGAACCCCTGTTCCCCCTATTTATACTTATTCAATGAACACCTAATAACAGTCACGGAATCGCCTCATCAGAATGATCCTAATCTAAATTTTGAAAACTTAATTCTGCATGAAAATCCCATTTATATCAACTAACGGGGGGGGGGGGCATTAGAACCCCTGTTCCCCCTATTTATACTTAATCAATGAACATTTAATAACAGTCACGGAATCGCCTCATCAGAATGATCCTAATCTAAATTTTGAAAACTTAATTCTGCATGAAAATCCCATCTATATCAACTAACGGGGGGGCATGAGCCCCCGTTCCACCTCTTATACATATCGAATGAACTCCAAAAACTAATCAGGGAAGCGCCTTGTCAGGATATACCTACATACAAAATTTCAAGTGGATCGGATATTTTTATCATGAGTTATCGCGTTACGTACGAACATACATACAGAACGGACGGGCACATAAGCTCTCAGGCTATGATAGCCTGTGAGCTAAAAAAAGCACCGAAAACAAGTACATATTGTTTATTTTAAACCCTTGAGAAGATGGTTTGATTTCATACTCTTTTTTTTTTTCCTCTCATGAGAGGCATTCTATCTTTGCAAATGGCCCTATTTCTGTATCATTAAGTTACTATTTTTCATTTCTCTGTTTTCATGTCTTTCTGTCTCTCGCTTCCTTTTTCTTTAAATTACATTCTAGTCTTTAATTTTCGTAAAAATTGAGATTAACTAATCTTTATAAAATTTTAATATGCTGTTAAGGCTGCAAAAAACATTTTCGCAATTGGATATTATTTACCTTCACGTTTCGGAATGTGGTTTCTAGTACTCTGTGATGCAACATTTTTTCAGTCGACTTTTTTTTTTTTTTTTATCACCAAAAAATAGCTGCATTAAGACCTGCATCGGACTATCCTCATTCAAATTTTCAGATCTTTCATGCGGCAAATTTTCTTAGCCATTTCTTTCCCTCGCATACATATACTGAGAGAGATAAACGCTTTTCTGTTATTAATATAAATATTTTTCCAAAAAAAAAAAAAAAATTGCAATAAAAACTTTTTTTTGACAGAGTTATGCTATACTTAAGGCTATTAGTACGAAGTTGTATTTGGCTGATTATAAAAATTAAATATATCTCTTAAAAGGAAGTTTATTGCCAAACTTCTTGGGACACAAATTAAATATGAGAGAAGCAAAGAAGATAAAGGGCATTTCAGAAACACGTATGACAATTTCATAAGTCCCAGTGTAATTTAAGTTGGATTCATTTACAATCCATTTAATCTACAAATAAAGGACACATCATTTAAATAAAACAAATTATTTCATTCAAGATAGGCCTGTATCCGTTATGTCAACCCTTAAAAAAAAAAAAAAAAAAAAAAAAAAAAAAATGTTTAAAATACTCTAAAATAGTAATTGGCGCCCTTTTGATTAGAAGTTGGCGCCCTGTTAACACAAGTTGCCACCGCCCTTTTTGTCATGCCAGTACGCCCCTGGGCTTAATCAAATCCTGAAAAGGAGGCAAATCAAAACAAATCCTACTACATTACTTCCCTTCGTACTGCACGGCGTACCGCATGCCGCAATCACTCCCTCCTACCTTTCCCCACCTGCTAAAAAATGGAATGATCCTTCCTCATAGAGAGGGAGTTTGTCATTGAAGGGCTAGTGTTACACTATATGGTACACAGATAAACCGAGTAGAAATAATCAAGCCGAATATTTTATAATTTAAAGGTTTTAAAATTTACATAATATTTAAAACTTACACTTTTCTTTCATTTTTTTTTTTCTTTTTACAAGTAGGATTTTGCACTATACAAACTATGTTCTGAGTTATAATTTAAGAAAACTTCTTAAATAATTTTTTTAATTTCATGCATGTGAACATATTTTTCTAATATTTCAAAACAAATATTTTAAAATCAAATTGAAATTTTTATGAATCGGATTTAGAAGAAACTTTTACAGTCAACCTCTTTTTTTTTTTTTTTTTTTTTTTTTTTTTGTCCTTGTTGAGTTATGTTGGTCAATCACTTAAAAAAGTGCTTACTCATTTGTAGTTAACAAACAATGCTATATAATTTTGAGTTTTTGGTATTGAAAAATTTTTGTATCCAACCTATAGGGTATTTGAATAGTTTGAGGATATTTTAAATTTTTTTTTTTTTTTTGGCAACATTGGGTGTGTTTGTAAAAAATTGTTTTGTGTGTGCATTTTAATCCTACAAACTTTCTATGATGAAACAATCCAGAATAAAGCTACAAATATAATAAGTGTCAAAATATTATCTTTATTGATGCTATAGAGATCAGAAACTTCATTTTCTGAAGATTGGGCTGCCATTTTTTTTATCTAATGTATTGTTGAAATGTTTAAAATGTTACATAAAGAGAAAACCTTACTGTCTCATTCCATCCAATATTATATTAATATTACTCCAATATTATATATACAATGTATAAACACACAATAAATGCTGAAAATATGTGTTTTCCAATGGACTCAGATTCATCCTTTATCATACAGATTGCAAGATTCTTTGGGTTTTTACATTATTGTCCCACTCCGTATCACTTCATCACTTCACAATTTGCATATTGCATTTACACCACTTCCAGAAATGTTTTTTTCCTGTTAAAGAAAAAAAAAAAAAGACCACACTGTATCTTTCTTTCAGCCTGAAATTTTTCCTATGCATCAACAAATCTTTTGCTAACTGTACCTAGTATGTCAGTGGCATTATACAGTAAAAGTTCTATAATCCACACAAGCTGGGTCCAAAGGTGCAGATTATGTAATATTGTGGATTATACCTCATTTTATTATTCTTAGACAACATTTAATTCTATAGTCAGTTTAATATGAAAATATAAATATGAAATCTGGTACTTAATTTAATATGCTATCTCAAAAAAAAAAACATTTTAAATTTTATTTATATAAGAAAAACTCATATAAATGTGCATTTAAGTGAAAATAATTACATATATTCCATAATACAGTTTATTTCTTACTGTTAATAAAATAAAAGAGTTATATTTATAAAATGTATGTGTTTTATTTTTCAATTATAGTAGACTCCCTCAAATTCGCACTCCTAAAATCCGAAACTCTCTAAAATCCGCACATATTTTAAGGATGTAAACAATGAAACATTCAGTTCAGATGTAGATGCAAAATTTGACTTTTTTAGTTTTATATCAATTCCATATGTTTTTTAATTTGTAATTTTTGTTAAGGTTATTGAATTAATGTTTTTTCATGAAGAAAGAACATTTTATTTCTGAAAAAATTAAGATATTGCTGATATCATTGGTAATCGCAATCTTACCAAATATATTTATGTATTAAATCAAGCTTTTTTAGTTACTAAGTGTGGCTAAACATGAAATAAAGCTTCATTATTTTATGATCTTGAAGTGAATTAGTAATGTACCTTTATGAGGCAAGTTTCATTGAATAATTTAGGAAAAATACATTTCATCTTTATAATGAATATTTAAGTATACATTATTGATTATTAATTTGACCTTTGCTATTAGTACTTTAATCATTTTAAAAATTATCTAAATTTTTATTATTTTAGTTTATTACTTATTTTAATATTTTAGCATATTGTAAGTATTCATTATTCATTTGATTTCGTTATTAATTACATTCAAATTACTTTTTTAAAAATGTAAACAAAACAATGACCAGAAATCCTCAAAATTCTAAAATCCACAAAACCTCTGATCCCAAGCTGTGCGGATTTGAGGGAGTCTACTGTATTTTACTATTAGTTTTAAAAAATCATTTTTTAAACTCAAATATGTAAATTTTCTTAATTGTTTATTTCATTGTTTACATTAATAAAGTACCGTAAAATCTCGTTAATACGCCCTTCCCGTCAAATGCCCCTCCCCACATTATAAAAAATTAGAAATTTTCAAAAAATCCAGAGAAAGCGCCCTCCCTCCCGATTTTCAAAGGCGATTGAGAGTGGGATGAATCATTATGAAATGAATGAATCATGAATCTTTGATGAAATGTGTGTTTTTCGAGATTTTTTAATTGATTTCATGCTTGTTTTGGCTTTCTTTTTTACAAATTTCTCCTTTTTTCTCCATTTTTTTGACAAAATTTACGTTTTTTTTAAAAAATACCCCATTTTTTTTAAGTATCAAAATTCATGATTCATTCAACGATTCATTCATTTTCTCATGATTCATTCCTGTAAATTTTGCTGAACGATGGCGAAAAAATCCTGTGTAAGCACCCCCTCTAACTATTGTACGGTTTTTTGTCCCGTTTGGGGGGGGGGGCGAATTAACGGCATTTTACGGTAATGTGAATTATAGAAAATTACAGATTGACAAAACAGTTACCAGATGAAAAATAATCCCATAACTGCAAGCCTAATACAATCAATTGTCAGTATTATCTTGCCATCAGCCATTGACAATTTCAGTAATCCTTGAAGCTTATGGGAAAAAAAGGAATGTCTGCTTAGCTTAGAAATAATAAGGGATCTGTTTAGGAAGAACTAAGTTCTTCAAAGGACCTTTCACATTTTTAAAAAAAAACTGAGATTTCACATAAATGTTCTTGTTAAAACCGATCCCTTCACAGATTTCTTTGTTCTAAATATAGACCTTTTCTGTTGGCATATTGAAACTTTCACATACTAATCATTTTAAGGTAAAATTTAACCTGTCACAAATCAACCACCAAAGTATCTATTACATATATCCTTTATATACGTATACATACATATATATACAGTAGACTCCCTTAAAGCTGCAACCCCAAAATTCACAAATCTTTAAAATCCACTTATATTTTACTCATGTAAACAAAGGAACTTTCAATTCAGATGTAGGAACAAGAATTGAATTTTTTATTTTTATATCTATTCCATATATATTTTAATCTGTAATTTTGATTAATGTGACTGAATTCATGCTTCTTCATAAAGGAAGAAAAGATTTATTTTTGAAAAAAATTCACAATATTGCTGATATTACTGGTAATCACAATCTTTTTGTCAAATGTATGCACTAATCAAGCTTTTTTATTATTAAGTCTGGCTAAACTCGAAATAAAATCTCCTTATTTTATGACTTTAAGGTGAATTACTATTAGTTCACCATTAGAGGCAAGATCCATTGAATAATTTAGAAAAAAATCATCTCAACTTTATAATGAATATTTTATTATACATTATTGATTATTTACTTGACCTTTGCTTTTGATATTTCAATCATTTTAAAATATTATGTACATTTTTATTATTTTAGTTTATTACATTGCTTAATTTTTTTTAATATTTTATATGCTGTATTGTAAGCATTCACTATGATTTTGATTACATTGTTAATTACATTCAAATTATTGTTTTAAAAAAATGAAAGAAAAGCAATGACTAGAAATCCATAAAATTCTAAAATCCGCACAACCTTTGGTCCCAAGCTGTGCAGATTTGAGGGAGTCTACTGTATAATGATTTTGTCCAAAACATAAACAAGAACCTATATACAGTCAAAGATCTATAATCCGCACAACTTGGGGCCAAAAGTTGCACGGATTATGAAATATTGCGGATTATAGAGAATAATGGATTATGCGTGATTTTATTATTCTTAGACAGCATTTTAATTCTATAATCAGTATAATATGGAAAGATAAATATGAAATCTAGTAATTAAATTAATAAATAATTTTTAAAAAATGCATTTTTAATGTTATTTTATTTAAAAAAATTATATTTATGTGCTTCTATCGACATGTCGTTTTCACATTTACACTTTATCCTGCACATTTCTTAATGATTTGAAGCTAAAATTTAGACCGCTTCAGTCAAACATATAATTTGCTTATAATTCTCCACAAACTTTAAAGTTTGTACTAAAGTAAGCCGATTTTTCATTAAAGGACTTTAAAAAAAAAAGACACAAGCAACCGATTTACACTAGGTAAACTCAAGCAAAAGCCGGCAGTGATAACCGCACTCACGTGGGACTGTTTACAAAGATTAGCAGTGAAAAAAAGCGCCACCTTTCTTTCACTACAAATTCGAATTACTACGTTTCCGTTATTCATTTTACATGTTGCATATGCATTAGAGTAAAAAGTAATATCAATACTAGATAACACATGAGCTGTAAATTCATAAACATCAACTCATCAACTCTGCTTCTTGCCAGATTCAGAACGTAAATAGAATTTAAAAAAAAAAGAGCTTCCCAGCTAAAGCTCAGTTTCTCGAAAGATCGGATCTTGAGAAATCAATCAGGGTTCCCCTGTAGTTGAAGGTTCCCATTTGCCTTTTTTGACGTTGCCAAAACCTCTGCAAATAATCATTATGGTTGGTTACATTGATTCAACTTCCCCAAACCCTAATATCTAGTTCTAAGGTGGTGCTGTGTTACTGCTAGGAAGCGCGACAAGCACACAAAATAGTACGTTTTCATTGGTTATTTATTCTCCTGAACTTAGTCAGCATTTCGAACATTCAGTAAGATTAGGAGCGTTCCGTAATACAGTTTAGTTTTTTGCTGTTAATAAAATAAAGGAGTAAATTAAAAAAAATACATGCTTATTATGATTTTTATTAATTTTTTTATTATTTGTTTAAAAGAAATCTCTTTTTTTTATCATGGATTTGTAAATTTTTTTAGCTATTTATTTCATTGTTTACATTCGTAAAAGAACGCGGATTTTAGATCCTTGACTGTATAAGGTAAGTCTTGCAAACGTTTTGAAAATTGAAATTTTTTTTGACGGATTTACATGTTTCAGACACTGGAGATTCCAAAAAACAAATTTTTAGAAAAAAAAATTGCAGTCTGTCTGTAAACACTCCATCTCCCGAACAAATTAAGATGGACACTTGAAATTTGGTTTGAACTTAGTATGTAAGAATGGAAAGAAGTCTGTTGAATATCAGTAAACTCGATTATCCGGAACTGTATTTTTTTCAGATGCTCGAAATATTCGTTCTGATGAAAGGTATGTAAAAATTTTCGAATTTTACTACGAAATGTGCTAATATTCATTTCCTTTTTTCTAGTAATTTTTTGAAATTCACTAATATTCCTCAAATTATATTTAAAAAAAAAAAAAAAAATGCGAATACCACAAGGGTCAATTTTCGAACAAAAAGAGCAACTGTTTTCCAAATGGTTAAAAAAAGCCAAGGCAAAGTAATATTGCAAAATGTGTGGAATTAGTTAAAATTATGTATTTCAAATCAAGAGAATGAAAGATTTACTTGTTAAAATTAAACATTCAAAAATTCCCTTATAAATGCAAGATATGTGTTTAACAGATTTATTTATGTTTTTACAAATCTTTATAAAGTTTGGATCAATTAATAAAGCAAGCCCTTTCACGAAATTCCTTTCAATGAAACAGAACCCTTCACAAAATTCATTGGAAAAAAAAAACAAAAAAAAAACAGGTTCTTTTGTAAAATTCATTTCAATAAAAAAGATCCCTTCAAAAAATTCTTTTCAATAAAACTAGTACTTCACAAATGTATTTATATTTTTTTTATTCAGTATTTTTAAAGAAAACAAGCTCGACAGAAAAGAAATATTTAGCTCAAGTATTTAAAGAAAATATTAATAAATGTTTGGTTCAAATTTGAGAAACTATATTTCATCTTTCCAGACAAAATGTTATTCTTGACAAAAAAAAAAAAAATAAAAAAAAAAATAAAAAAAAAATAAATAAATAAATAAATAAATTTCACGAAATTTTTTTACAAAACATACCATAAGAAAAAAAGAAACTATATTGACTCTTGGATAAATTAAGATAACTTCAACGAAGTAAATATATGTTTTTCACTGTACATATACATTTTACACACTGTATGCATAATTTCACTGTTACGTGTTTTTAAGCACATCATAAATTTGCATAGCAAAAATCTTACAGATTTCCAATTTGTCTTATTGGCAGGTTTATAATAAATAAACTTACCTTAAACAACTGTTTTGATAAAAATTACAAGATAAGATAGTGCAACACTCTATTTCACAGCTTGACGAGATATGATTGATTCAACGTGAATGAATCATAATCGATGATATGAACTGCATAGGAGTCGATACATAGGTACTTTGGTAAACTAATTGCACCTTATTTGCTGCAGCACCTACTCCTCAAAGCTCTAATAATACTAATTATAATAATAATTAATGCATGTGCCGTTTTGAAAATGAATAATAAACTGATTTTGCTGTTTTGTTTTTACGGTATGCCAAGGAAGATGGAACATGGCGTGGGTCTCAGAAGAAATTTAGAAGCGAGGAATCAGAAAAGAAAAATATATGCTTCTGAATAAAAATTCTAACATGAAAAATAAATCGTTAATTTTATTTAACTAAATAATCAAATAATTTTAATTATATTATAACGCATGCGCATTGCACAGCAAGATCCTATAGACAAATTTCCATAAACTAATTCATTCAAATTGAATTCCCTTGAAAATTCCCTTGAAAATAAATTATTGCTAGATCTATAACTCTAGGATAAATTATTGCAATGTTTTATACTTTTATCAAAATATTTTTTAAGGGTGTATTTCGATTCAAACCGCTCTTTTTTCGATTTATTTTTTAATTCATTTTTGCTCTCAAATACAACAAATTTTCAAAATCTCTTATTTGGAAAGTACACAAGATGTCGTGATAGTCGATTCTTTGATAAATGCAGAAAATATTGCAAAAAAAGCAATCAAAAACGGCATATCGAACCGATTTTTCCCAAGCAGGAGATCTGGTAACAAAAAATAGGACATACTGATAAGGTAATTGTTTATAACTCAAATTCTATTGAATTGAGCACAAAAAGACATCACACAGCACCTCATACGTCCCTTCAAGAATCCTCTCAGCCAGTTTCATGTTTCTATTTTTAAAAATGTGTCTGAAATTGTATCGGAAAATCCCGAGCTGTTGGAGGTGGAAAAGGGTTTTTTCAAATAGACCATTAAGGTAAGTTTATTTATCAAATACCATATAAAATTATTTAAGTTTTGTAATTTGTACGTATATTTTTGCGATATGCTACAAAATACTTAACATAAAAAATATTGTGTAATGAAGAACGCACAGTGAGCAAAAAAAGTATTTGCACATTGGTTGAATTCATTAAATCACAAATAAATAAACTCAAAAAGAATTACGAAGAAAAAATATGCGCCTGTAAATAGACAAATTTATTGCTGAGTGGTATGTGAAGAGAAAACTGCGCCTACAGCAAACACTCAGTTTGGTGCTCCCTAAATTTCCGTACCCAGGGCTTTCTCCCCCCCCCCCCCCCTTCAATTTACACGGTGCTGTTAATGCTTGATATTTCTGTTAAAAAATATAAAAAAGCAGCAATTTTGTTGCAAAAATAGCATTTGTCCTCTAAGAGTGAGACTAGGAATTTAGTAAATATTTAAAAAAAGCAGAACTATTTTGCTTGAATGCCTTTTGTTTAGATAACAGAATATAAATGTTTGGTGATTCGGTCAATTTGTGACACATTTTGCGATGATTTACACTCATTTTCCATTTTCATGAGTTTCTTATAATATTTTCTATTATTATGATGATATTAATTATGATTAATAAAAATAAAAGTTTTGTATACTTCAGTTAATAAAATTTTTAAGCATTTTCGTTCACTGAATTGGAAGGGTTTTGACTTGGAAATAAGTTTTTTAAGTTGCTAACTTGTTCTTAATAATTTTATTTTGTAACAAAACTTAAAACAGGTAAATGTATATATATATATATATACAATCAAAATGATAGTTTGTGTTTATGCAACTTTTTTTTAAAAGATTTCCTGTTTGTTCTATATATACTCAAAGTTCTATAATCCGTACAAATCGGGTCCAAAGGTTGTGCAGATTATGGAATATTGTGGATTATAGATTATAGGTCATTTTATTATTCCTTAACAGCCTTTTAATTCTATAATCATTATAAATATGAAAAGATAAATATAAAATCTAGTAATAAACTTAAGGTGCTATCTCAAAAAATGCCTCTTTAAAATTATTTTATTAAAAAAATTGATATATATGTGTATTTAAATAAAAATATAATTACATATGTTCCATAATGCAGTTTGTTTTTACTGTTGATAAAATAAAAGAATTATATTAAAAAAGGTAGATATTTTATAATGATTTTTTCTCAATTTTTTTATTATTTGTTTTAAAAAATCATTTTTAGTCCATGAATTTGTGAATTTTCTTAACTGTTTATTTCACTGTTTACATTTGTAAAATAACGCAACTTATAGAAAATTGTCGATCCTTGACTGTAACTGAGTTCCATTACGATTTTCCTTTTTAAAATAACCAATTTTTTTTGTAAAATTCTTGGAGAAGTCCTCAGGTTTTTTGTGGGAAGGAAAAGACAAGCCCCTTCTCTAACCTTTATTTAATATAATGTACAGCTCACAAAACACAGGTGACTAGAATCTTCTTATACCAATAGATGTCAGCATGCAAAATTACTATCAATCTGTGTCGCAAAATGGCGTTAATTCATTAAATTTTGTTCTAGTTGCACTTGCACATGGAACTTTTAGTACTTACATATTAACACCACCGCAGCAGAAGTTACATTAATGTGCCAATAAAGAGCAATCTTGCTGTTCGCACGCACACAAAAAAATGGCGTCAAAAATGAGCAAAAGATGCACTAAAATACTAAAAAAGTGCTAAAATGGTGTTAAAAATGAGAAAAAAAGGAAAGCACTAAAAAAGCACGAGCAACAAGATTACTCTTTATCGGTGCATTACTGCAACTTTTGTTGCGGTGGCATTAATACATAAGTACCAAACTTTCTTGTAGTATAGTAGTAATTTTGACTTTTAAAGCAAAGTGTATACCTTCATTACTTTATTTTTCCTTTCATTTCCAAAATATAGTAAAGTGAGTTCAGAATTACTGCAGAATCTTTCAAATCTGCAACCCTAAAATCTGCATATATTTTACAGGTGTAAACAATAAAACATTCAGGGGACAAAATTTGACTTTTTTAGCTTTATTTCAATTCCATATATAATTTAATTTGTTACTTTTGTCAATATGACTGAATTCATATTTTTTGAAGAAGGAAGAATAAATTGATTTCTGCAAAAAAATCAAGATATCACTGATATCATTGGCCACCAGAATCTTCTTATCAAACATATTTATGTATTCATCGAATTTTTTTTTGGTTATTAAGTTTGAATAAACCTGAAATAAAACCTCTTTATTTTGTGATTTTAATGTGAATGAGTAATGAACTTTTATAAGCCAAGTTTCACTGAATAATTTAGAAAAACTACATCTCATCTTTATTATGAATATTTAATCATACATTATTGTATATTAACTTGATCTTTGCTTTTAATTTTTTAATCATTTTAAAAATTATGTATTTTTTATTGTTTCAGCTTATTACTTATTTTAACATTTTATTGTGTTGTAAACATTCATTATAGTTTTGATTGCAAGATTAATTCCATTTAAATGACTGTTTAAAGAATGTAAACAAAGCAATGACCAGAAATCCACAACCTCTGGTCCAAGTTGTGCAGGTTTGAGGGAGTCTACTGTAAATTAATTATAAGTAATTTGTACTTATTAGGTGTGTTCATAATTATGTAAATACATAGCACCTATATTTGTCTTTCAGTCCGTCAGTCCACATATAACAACGCAAAAACCAAACCGTTTCGTTCTAACCAAATTGTTTGAAATTTAAAATGTATAATTATTACATAATTTTGTCAAGTCATTTCAAATTTTATGAAAATCAGTGCATAGATCAATTACAGACACAATCAAAAGTATTCTGCTACATTACGGTCAATTGGGGGAAAAGTTTCAAATGCATTTTAATTGTTTGAAATTTAAAACACATAATTATGATATAATTTTGTTGAGTTATTTCAAATTTTATCAAAATTGGATGCATAGTTCAATTACAGGGACAATCAAAAGTATTCTGTTACATTATGGTCAATGTTGAAAAATGTTTCAAATGCATTTTAATGCTGTTACACACATTCAAACATATTAAAATTGATATGCATCTATAAAGTACATATCATTATATACATTTTAATAATCTGTAGTGCAAAGAACATTTGTTATTGATTTACAAGGCCATACAAAAGTATTCCATTAATTACATAATGGTAATGGTCCATTGCATAATGGACCTAAGAGTCACCATTTGAAAAACATTTCTTTACAAGGTAATTTATTGTAAAGTATGATGTTTATGCAGTAGACTCTGTCAAACCCACACAGCTTGGGATCAGATGTTTTGTGGATGTTTGAATTTCGTGGATTTCTGGTCATTGCTTTGTTTGCACTTTTTAAACAGTCGTTTGAATATAATTAATAATTCAATCAAAACTATAATGAATGCTTAAATCATAATAAAATGTTAAATTAAGTAAAAAACTAAAATAATAAAAATTTAGATATTTTTTTAAATTGAATAAAATTATAAAAGCAAAAGTCAAGTTAATTATCAATAATGCATGATTAAATATTCACTATAAAAATGAAATGTATTTTTCATGAATTATTCAATGAAACTTGCCTCATAAAGGTACATTAGTAATTCACATCAAAATCATAAAATAAGGAAGTTTTATTTCAGGTTTAGCCATACTGTACCAAAAAAAGATTGGCTAATACATAGATATTTTTGGGATGAAGCTTGTGATTACCCATATCAGCAATATCTTGTATTTTTTCAGAAATAATTTTATTCTTTCTTTATGAAAAAACATCCATTCAGTAACATTAAGAAAAATTACAAATTAAAATATATATATGGAAATGATATATGAACTGAAAAAATTCAAATTTTGTCCCTATATCTGAACTGAATGTTCATTGTTTACATCCATAAATTATGTGCAGATTTTAGGGTTACAGATTTGAAAGAGTGAACTGTACTACAAATGTATACAGTAACAGTTATCAACTTCAGGTATACCCCATGTAAATATAAAAATAAGATGAAATACGAAATCTGAATAATCTTCCCATTAATATAACATTGGCATGAGTGCTTCTTTCTGTGATTGGTGTAGGCTCTTAAGAAGTTACTTCAGTCATGCAAAATAATGAGAATTTTAATGTTAATTCTATGGGGGCATTATTTTTCAAATTTCTCATTTTGATTTTAAACTGATTTAATGATTGTTTTGCATAAGATAGCTGAGGACAATCTCTAACCAGGCTTGTTTTTACTTCTTTGATTATAGCTAGTTTTCTTCATATTAGGAAAGTTCCTATTTCAGAACTGGTTCCAAAAGTAAAAGTAACTTAATTAAAAAGTCTGTAAACAAATCAAAAAATGGTTGTTGCATAGATCTACTTCAGGTATCCAATGAGGGGGAGGGGATTTAAAAATATTCATAGATGTGAGAATGAACCTATGTACAAAATTTTGAGCAAATCAGATTATTCTGCATAAAAAATTCTTTTACTTAAACTGAGGAGAAGATTACCTCCCCCCTCTTTATATTTAACCAACAAAACTAATCAGAAAAGTGCTTTATTAGAATCAATTTATATACAAAATTTGTAGCAAATCTGATAATTCTGCATGAAAAATCCATTTATGTAAATTAAGGGGGATAGCTGCCCTCCTCCCTTTATATTTAATCAATGAACTCCCAAAACTAATTTAAAAAAGAACACCTTATCTGAATGATATACAAAATTTAGAGCAAATCAGATAATTCTGCATGTAAAACCCATTTATATGAATTGAGCAGGAGATTTGAAAACAGTCTTAAGGAATTTTCATTTTATCCCAATTTTACATGTAAAAAAAAGTAAAGGGTGTATTTGAAAAAAAATAATATTTGAATTCTTAAATGTAACAATGTTTCATCATAAAATACAATAGCTCTTGCAGGGCTTATATATTTTGCGAAAATTAAATGTGTGTTAAAACTACTTATGTTAAAATAAGTAAAAAAAAAATAATCACATTTTAAATTTGCTAAAGAATTTTTAAAAAGTGGAAAAGAGGATGGCGATAATAGTTGAGTTCAGGGCCGTAGCTAAGAGGGTGCTATGGCCGGCTCAGCCCCCCCCCTTAAAATATTTTGAGCCTCCCCCCCGGAAAAGAATAAGGTCACTCAATGAATTTCTGTTCCGAAAATTCAAATGATATTCTGTTCAAAAATCTAATTTAGTTTTGAAACCCTTTCACAGTTTTGCAGAATTAGTAAATTGTATCTAAAATAGTTGTTTCAACACTCCCTCATCCTATTTCTACATAGGAAGCTAACATAATGTTAATTTTGAACCAGTTATATACTCAAAATTGTCATCATCATATACTTTTTTTAGCATAAAATGAGGTTATTACAACAGTTTAATAAGAAACAATGTGCCTACAATGTGAATATATACTAATTTATCTTTCTGCATCAGAAAGAGAGAAAAAAATATGAGCCCCCCTACAATCTCTTCAGCCCCCCCCCCCCTACTGTTCACTTCTAGCTATGGCCCTGGTTGAGTTACTCATATATAGCTATAAAATAGATAAATAAAATTTGTTATTTAAATTCAATGCAAAAAATACCAATTTGAAACTAAGTTTAAATAACTGTTAAGACTTTTTTATAGCTTTAAACAAACAAAAATTTTGAATAGCTACCAGAGTTATTACTATAACAGGATTAAATTCTAATAATAATTTTTTTTTAGTTATTCTTCATGCTTGAACAGAAGTTTGGTGATCATCCTTAAACAATATTGGATTAAAAACAGCTAAGAGTCATAAATCATTGTTATCCATCGACATCAAACTTCCGTGCTTTCCGGAATTTCAATCTAGCGAGTCCACACTCAAAAGCAGAGAACAAATTACACCTCATAATGCATTTAAAAGTGGCACCAGCTAAACACTATCACTCATAATCCTTGTCACTGGATCCCATACTCTTTCACATACTTCACAGTGGATAAAAACTGAAAAAGGAAGTAAGATATATATAATTACAATTGTAAGTTTTCATCATGTAAGAAATATTTTTGTGTTTCTTAAAAAACACAAGATTCCATTAAACATTTAATATCATAAAATCATAAAAAATAACTGAACTTTTAAAATTTAAAGGAGAAAAAAGTTGCTTTTTGGTTAACCAGATACCAGTGTTATATAAACATACATATAAAAAGTAGCGCACCAGCCCCCCCCCCCCCCCAAAAAAAAAAAAAGATTCAAAACAATATAATGCCATTAGAAACTATACCCAAATTTCACTGTATATATAAAAAAAATTGCATTTTCAGATGGTTTTGTAGTAAACAGTTTAATTAAAAAAATCATTATCAAAACCGCATTAATTATAGTATAATTTCAAATTGTTCATTTGATGTTTTATTGCATATTTTAAATATTAAGTAAAGACTGAAAGTTTAACATATTATAAAATAAATATTAAATGTTTAGACAGCACAAGTAAGTCATAACATAATTCATTCTGAAAAAATATATAGGAAAATATTCTATCTGCAAGTAAAGGCCTTTAATAAAATGCTGTTGTTTTATTTACAATAAATTGTGCATATAAAAGTAATTTAGCGAAAAAGAAAAGTTTTAGACATCTTTCTACTTTTTAAAAGTAGTTTGAGCTGTTGAGCATTAAAAACATTAACAGAAGGATAGCTCTTAAAGCAATTTTAAAAAGTATTAAACTTTAATTATTACATAAAGAAATAGTCATTTACTTAAAAATAATAATCTTAGATGTGTATATTGGCAAAATATTATTTGGATATTACAAATACAGTAGACTCTCTCAGATCTGCACAGCTTGGGACCAGAGGTTTTGCAGATTTTAGAATTTTGCAGTGTTCTAGTCATTGCTTTGTTTACATTTTTTAAACAGTAATTAAAATGTAATTAATAATGCAATCGAAACTATAGTGCATGCTTACAATATAATAAAATATTAAAATATGTAATAAACTAAAATAATAAAAATTTAGATATTTTTTGACATGATTAAAATATTAAAAGCAAAGGTCAAATTGATAATCAATAATGTATGATGAAATATTCATTATAAAGGTTAAATGTATTTTACTTTAATTATTCAATGAAACTTGTTTCATAAAAGTACTTAACTAATTCACATCAAAATTTTAAAATAAAGAAGTTTTATTACAAGTTTAGTCAGACTTAATAGCCAAAAAAGCTTGATTAATACATAAATATATTTGGTAAGAAGATTAATTATCAATGATATCAGCAGTATCTTGAATTTTTAAGGAAAAAAAAAGTTATTCCTTCAAGAAAAAACATGAATTGAGTAATATGTAAAAAAAATTACAAGTTAAAATACATATGGAATTGATGTGAATCTAAGAAAGTCAAATTTTGTCTTTATATCTGAACTGAATGTTTCATTGTTTACATCTGTAAATTATGTGCGGATTTTAGGGAGTCTACTGTAATGCAAAAAAATCTTCTAGCAAGGCTGCATTTTTTTTTTGTTTCAAAATTACAAAGCTCTACATCATGTAAGCATTTGTGTTCACTAATGTAAAATCAAAATTTCAACTCTCTTTGATACTATAATAATTTTAGATTATAAATAAATTCTATAGATACATTGCTATTGTAGCGTATATAAAATTTAAATTCATTTTCAAAATATCACATGAAAGTTTGATTGTAAAACTGTAGAGCACAGTACTTCTTAAGCATTGAAATTTAAAAAACTGAAGCTACTGTAATTTCTTAGAGTAAATTTGAATAATAATTTAAAATAAAATAAAAATAAATAAACACAAGCATATAAAATATTATACAAATATCTAAACACACTTACAGTGGGTTGCCAAATTATTAGGGACAGTCATGGAATGTAGGTTTTTTGTGCAACATTTGTATATAATTTGAAAATAAACACTGTTTTTAAGTTAAAAAAGCTTTATTATTATAGTTTAAATATTCACATATTATTATATGAAAAAACCCCAACAAAAATATAATATAATCAATTTACCAATGTTAAGTAAAGAATATTAATACTTGGTGACATTTTCTTTAACTTCAAGGAGTGCTTTGATGCATCTAGGCATGCTCTCTTCGCAATTTCTGGCATTTTCTTTTATTTTAGGGTTATCATGCCATACATTTATTAATTTCTCGATGAATTGTACCTGGGTTGTAATCATATGTTTGGCGATTTCGCCTTAGCGATCTTCCATAAGCTTTCTGTGGGGTACATGTCAGGGGAATTGCCAGGCCAAGATAATACTGGGATATTGTGGTTTTACCAAAACTTTGAAATGCTTCTAGCTTTATAACAAGGCACTGAATCATGCATAAACATATACTCTTCACCACTTGGGAACCATTCTTCAATTTGTGGAAGCAGCTAAGTTTCAAGAGCATGCCTGTACAGGTCTTGTCTCATGATTCCCTATACATTGTAGAGGCATCCAACTCTTTTAGTGCTTATGACAGACCACACCACTACTTTATCAGGGTGTTTAACACTAACCATGATGCAGTCATAGCAGTATTTTTCACCTGGGCGTCGCCTGACAAAGCTGCCTTTATCGGCTAAAATCTCAAAGATTGATTCATCTGAGAAAAGCACCTGAAAAAAATTAAATATGATAATAATTTAGAAATAAATGACTTTAAATAACATAAATAATAATTACCTTAACAACTCACCTTACTCCCGTCATCAAATGTCTTCTGGCGATGTTCATGAGCCTCAGGAAGGTGCTTCTGTCAACTAGGGTTTCTTGCCTGCCCAATGCAAATCCTGACAACCCTTCCTCCGCTTATGTCTACAGCACAGTTTTCTCAAAACTTGCATTCCAGAATCTTGAATAATGTAAATAAAAAGTCCCATCTTTTTCTTTCTGCTTCCTAAACAGATATCCCTGATTTTTCTATTGGTATGTGGAGTTCTTATGCATTTTCTTCCACTTTTATACCTCTTCATTTGGGCGACAGTGGCTGGTTTTTTTCCAGATTTATTTTTATTCTGCTAACTACTGACTTGCAGACAGAAGCAAGTTCTGCTATCTTCCCTTTTAGATGACTCGTATGCAGAAGAATAGGTTTCACCTCAGATTTTTTTCCTACGGGACAAATCAACCCCTCAACCCATACTGAAATCATTAAAAATAAAAAATAAATTAAATCGTAAATAATTTTCCAAAAAAACAAATATCTAATCAATAAAGAAAGATAATACTCACATATAATTCTTAAGTTTTCCAAAAAAAAAAAAAAAAAAAAAAAACCAAAGAATTTTGGTTAAGTTAAAGAAAAGCATGTTCCACTATTGCATGTAAAAAGACTTAGCGTCTTTCCCGTTATTAAAATATTTATAGAAAGCAAACAAACCTTTTAGCATACTAAAAGTACTTAAAAGTTGAATTATAGAGATATTGACAATGGTAAAATACATTCCTGCAGCACTTAAACCATTTAGAGCCGCAGCCAAGGGCACCCTAAGTGTATGACTAGCAATAAATGTGACTGTCCCTAATAATTTGGCAACCCACTGTAGAGCAGGTGTTTTTAAATTATATATAACTATAAAAGCCATTTAGAAATATTAAGTTCAGTTTAATAAAACAAAATTTTCAAAATATATAAGACAGTGGGATAATGTTAAATAAATACTATCAAATATTACCAAGTCATTTAAACAATTCTAATGGCACATCGATATTTGGATAGCATTAAATATATAAATTTACTACATAAAACCTAAATACATAAAAAATATAGGGTGTAAAAAAAGCAGAATCTAAAATAAAATACATTTTTTAAGCATATTACAGAATAAAACTAACTTTTACCTTCATTTTGGGAGATAATAGTAAATATTATAAAACAATCTGCAGGAAAACATTCACATTTTGATTCTAAGACAGGTATTAATAAAAATATATATATTCGCAAATAAAGCAAATTTCTTCATAAAACACTATAAATTTATAACATACAATATCTGTTTACATCCGCCAATGCTTATCCCGCATTCTGAAGGCTATTCTATCTGCCTCTCATCATTCGGAAAAAAGTAACAGATATTCCGCATATTCGAAATCCCTGAATTCCGGATTTTGAGGGGAGAATTGCTCATCTTCAGAATAACAGCCGGAATCACTGAATTCAGTACGATATTCAGATTCCACATGAGCAGAACATGGGGCCAAAAGACACTATGAGAACCCATAATCACTCCCTGACAGCTTTATGATTTCCCATGTAAGGAAATTCCTGGATTACATTTTATGTATTGTACAAATAAATAGTACAATGAAAATGTTACGTAACATTGGTCAAAATGGATAGAACCTGCCGTTAAAAGTGTATGTACCCAATATTGGGGAAATGCATCATTTTTCTCACCACTTTGCATGTGAATTTTAGTTAGCCTTCGAAAACCGCAAAATATAAAAATATGCTAAAAACTTTTTTATACTAGCTAGCTATATATTGCAACTTTCCAAATGACTTTGATATAAGTTCTATTCTATATTAAACTTTGCTGCCTTGAATCTATTTCTTAATTCTATATGAAAAAAAAATTACGAAAATCCACTGAAGTAATCGGAATCGACTGTTTTTGCAGTTGCATAAATATTATCCAAACCATTTTTAGCTGTATGTTGCATTTTGCTGGCTGGCAAGGTTTTCTAGAAATTCCAAATGATATTAAATGCATGCATTCAAAATATTGGAAACATTTGCGAATTTTGCAAGAACGTGTTCAACAGTTCAGCAGTTGTTACTTCAAAAACAATTCTGAAAGTTGCACTCTCAAATTTCCAACTTTTAAGAGATTTGTCTGTCATATCACAAAATTGGTTGGATCCAAAATGATATTGATTTCAAAAGAAGAATCCCAACCTCCCTCTGGAGATATCTCACAATGTCAACTGCCAGAACCAGAATCCCCTTTTCCCCCTCTAAAGTGATAATATTGTG
Organism: Maratus speculifer; assembly: GCA_964019185.1. Lineage (NCBI taxonomy): Eukaryota > Metazoa > Arthropoda > Arachnida > Araneae > Salticidae > Maratus > Maratus speculifer. Next base: position 18,154,911 of record CAXHSM010001376.1, on the reverse strand, counting down.
TATGTATAGCAGAAAAAAAAGACAGAAGTTGAAACCGGACAAATTTAAAAGAGAAAGTATACCAATTAAAGACACTGAAAAATGGTTAGTGCGTCGGTGGGGCGATGAAACTAACGATCGCCCCAACCTGCATCCCGAACATATTTGTCACGCACAGCGGTTGGCGGTGGATGGTTGGGTCAACCGCCGCTGTAAACTGACCAAGTTTGTCCACGACTTCTACAGCTACGTCCCAAATAGCCTGACTTTTTTTGGTGAACTGCTGTTACTGCTAAGTTACCACGAGCCCTATTACTTACAACCCGTATTATAACTTCCTAAAGTGATAACATTCTGTATATACAGCCTCTCCTATCACATAAATTCCAAAGAATGATGTAGGTGGAACAGTCAATATTTCTACTTATAGACACACGTATGTATCGACATTCGAGTCAAGTCATATGTCTAAGAGTATATAATGTGATAATTTAATGAATGAGTTTTGTGCCATTTAAGGAAATGTAAATTGTAAAACCGGCTACTTAATTCAGAGTTAAAATTAATGCAGTTTGTTTTAAAATGTCTTGTTTATTATATTTTTCTTTCTGTTTTCAGATTCAGTTATATGAATTTTTTTGTTGAAGTTCAATAAATCATTTCCTTGAATGATATTGGCAACAATCTGATAAACACTGATTCTTTGAAGAAGTTTTTGTTATCATCCGAAACAAAACTTTTTCGCATGAAAAATGTCATCGATTCCAGAAGAAAATTCATGCTCTAGTCATCAGCACGTAATTCCTCGAAATGGGGATAAAGAAAAACATTCCTCCATTGATACAGGAGAAAATTTTTTTATTTGTGAAGTGTGTTCCGAAAGATTTTCTCAGAAGAGTACTCTAAGAAGGCATCTAAAAAGCATTCATGCAAGAGATAAACCATTTGTTTGTGAAGTATGTTCAAAGGGATATCGTGATAACAGTGCTTTCAAAAATCATCTCTTGTCACATACAGGAGAAAAACCTTTCGTTTGTGAAGTATGTTCCAAGGAATTTTCTCAGAGTAGTAGTTTAAGAAGGCATCTCTTATTTCATACAGGTGAAAAATCTTTTATTTGTGAAATATGTTCCAAAAGTTTTTCTTACTATAGTAATCTAAGAACCCATCACTTGACACACACAGGAGAAAAACCTTTTAGTTGTGAAATATGTTCCAAAGGTTTCTCTCACAATTATAATCTAAGAATCCATCTCTTGAGGCATACAACTGAAAAACCTTTTGTTTGTGAAATATGTTTCAAAGGATTTTCTCAAAATAGTGACTTAAGAAAACATATCTTGATTCATACAGGCGAAAAATCCTTTGCTTGTGAAATATGTTCGAAACAATTTTCTAAGAATAGTAATCTAAGAACCCATCTCTTGACGCATACAGAAGAAAAACCTTTTGCTTGTGAAATATGTTCCAAGAGATTTTCTCGAAATAGTAGTTTAAGAAGGCATCACTTGATTCATACTGGTGAAAAACCTTTTGTTTGTGAAATATGTTTCAAAGGGTTTTCTGATAATGCTAAGCTAAGAAGGCATCTGCTGATACACACAGATGAAAAACCCTTTGTTTGTGAAGTATGCTCTAAAGGATTTTCTCAGAATTTTAATCTAAGAAGACACCTTATGACACATACAAAATAAAATTCTCGTGTTCCTAAAATGTCCTAGAGTATTTTCTAGACATTGTCAACTAAAAACACATCTCTTGATTCATACTGAAAAAAAACTTTCGTTTGTGCAATATGTTTTCCAAAGGATTATCTGATTACCAGTTTTAAGGAAACATTTGTTTCATACAAAACTGACAATTCATAAAAATCTCCTATATTTTTATCTTCAAAATGGAGTATCAACCGTGTATATGTCATTGCATTTAATATTATCACTTTTCATGTTTTAGCATTTAGTAATAAATTGAAAAAATTACACTTCTTCCATGGCTTAGTGTCCTTATTGATAAACAACGAATAATTGTTAATGTATTCGTGTGATTTAAGTAAACATAAATATGAAAATTGATACAAGATTAACCCCTTAACGCGCAGTGTTGCCGGGTCGGCAACACCTAAAGTTCCCCCTGTTTAGAAACACAAAAACTCTGTGAACATTTCAAAAACTACTCTAATGGCTACTTTAAATCTTTCTTGTGAGTTCTAGATGGCAGTACCACAGAGATCAAACTCTATTGTTTTTAAATAATAGGTAAAATGTTTTTCTGTAATACGCGCTTCACAGCAATACTCTTCTCACTGCGCTTATCAATGCTTTACTTATGGGAGGTTACCACTTCGGCAACAGCTGTATAATTAAAATGGTTAGTGCAATCTTTACAAAACAATACCTGTGTACTCCTCTAGGCCTTAATAGATTGCCTAAATTTTTTTTCTTTAAATTCCAACTTTACAGAGTAGTGCGCCAGAAAGGGTTAAAGGCCAATAGTGGCTGATCGTAAATGTTACATTCAGTCAACGTTAAACATAATGCCTGTGTTTGATATGTCATGCAGTAAGTTTTAATTCATTTTTTTATTTAATTTTTTATTAATGTGTTAATAATTCATTTATTTTTTCGTTATTTAAATTAATAATTACATCGATTTGTATATTTTGGTGAAATTGGTTGACGGGATAATCAATTTATTACCGGAAAATTTTTGATAGTTACATTATTTTTTATTTTACTATAAAGTAATTTTCCACCAAAATTAAAAATTAATCTGACTGTAAAGGATAAATTTTTCCTCAATATCTTATGTGACAGAAAAAGGCTCTATAGAAGTAACACTTTTTAAAAATAGAAAATAATTGTGCTTGTTTTTTGTGAAAAAAAAACTTACTTATTTGTTAAATTTTCTTGAAAGCTTTTCCAAAGGTTTATATTAAGCATATCTCATCATCATGTAGGAGAGAATAGAAAGGGATGGGACAGTTGCATTAATTAACAAAAATATTATTTACCGTATTTTCGGGTGTATAGTCCGCGGCTTATACAAGAAAAAAACCTCCCAAAAAGCCGCTGCGGGTTATACAAAGATTATTTTTAAAAAATTGGAAATCGTGATATTTTTTCTACAATTTTTAAACCTTAAAAATTTTGAAAAAACATCGAAATTTGTAAATTTTTTTCGCTATGCCTTGAAATTTAGAGAGTTCTCCCATGTTTGTAAAGGCTTTTTTTTACTGCTTAAATACAGTTATTTCTGAATATGGAAGAACTGTCGCAACTATCGGCAAGTATTGCACTGATAGATGTATAATAGCCATTGTGTTTGTAGAGTACAATATCCAAAATCCGGAACCCTTCCAATCTCGACAATTCTGAATTTAAGATCATTTTTAGTTTATTTTTCAAAAAAAAATAATCTACCGACCCTGTTGAAAAGAACAAAAAAAGTGCGTGATTTATATCATTTCGGAACGATTCAGAACAGTCGTTCTTTTTTGAAACGATTCCGAGGAATCGTTCCTTTACAGAGTTGTTTCATTTCGGAAGGAGTTCAAGAAATCGAACTTTTCCGGAGTCGTTTCATTTTAGATAAGAGTCCGAGGAGTCGTTCCTTTTCAGAGTTGGTACCTTACCCTGTTGCAAAGAATAAAAAAAAAGTGCGTGATTTATGTCATTTCGGAATGATTCAGAGCAGTCAGTCTTTTTCGAAACGATTCCGAGGAATCGTTCCTTTACAGAGTCGTTTCATTTCGGAACGAGTTCTAGGAATCGAACTTTCCCGGAGTTGTTTCATTTCAGATAGAGCCCGAGGAATCGTTACTTTTCGGAGTTGGTGCATTTCGAATCGATTCCGAGGATTCAATCCTTTTGGGAACCAATGACCTAAGATAAGTATACATTTTATGTCCGAAATTTTGAATTTATAATCGATTTTTTTTCGGAATTTTTTTTTAAATATCACGCTTCTTTGAAAAAAATGCGCGTAAACGCCGCATCGCTTGAAATTTTAACTTAAAACACGTAAACGCCGCGGCGTTTCTTCCGAAAATTACGGTACTGATAATCTAAATTTCTAAGTCCAATTACTGTAGATATTATGCATCACGAAAAAAATTGGTAAATTTGTGTTAAAAATTATGACTAATGGCTTCTAATTTCGAACCCTGATCGAAATATACGTTCGTAAATGGTGTATAGCCCGCGGACTATACACCGATGCATCTCCGCGGGTTATACACGAACTTTTTTTACTGCACTGCTAGATTTAGGGGTGCGGGTTATACACAGGGTGCGGGCTATACACCCGAAAATACGTATTTATTTATACAATGGATTATTTTTTGTGTTTAATTTTTGTGTGAGTTTATATGTACAAGAAACCTGCGTTGCTTTTCGGGTGGCTTATGGTTTGCTGTAATTTTACTTTTTTGGTGATGACAGTTTAATTGTTGTGTGAATGCAGAATCGGAGGCTAAAAAAAAGAAAAATAGTTTTCCTAAAAACATACCTTTATAAATATTCAATGGTCATCTTGAAAATATCACCGGAAATTTTTACTTCAATTCATGTTTTTTTTTTTGCCTCCGATGCTATTTTTTTCAGACAAGCTAAAAAGTGTCGTGTCAAAAAATGTGGCCAACTTTTTCACAATCTGGCCATTAAAACCAGACATTCATACAAGTTATATATTTAAAAGACCTGGCTGTTTTTTTAGTCATCAGCCCTGAATTTTCTACATAACCGATTTTGATAATTATTTTTTTTAAATGGAAGCTAGTTATTTGTAGAAGCTAGTTATTTGTAGTTGTGCCCATTTCAGCTATTTTTTAATTCATTTCCATTTTTATATTTTATTTTTAATTTTAAATACTTTTTACTATATTTCTTCAAGGTAGTGGCAACTCAGTGTAGCTTTTCTCTCGATAATAAAAATTTATTTTCCATTATCTCTTTCCACCAATCAGAAGCTTTATTTCATCAATGAACCTGTCCTCGCATTTGAAAGAAAAAAAGTTAATTGTTTTCGTAAAATTTAACCACAAAAAAATGATTGCGTATAATTATGCACTAATTGAAGTAAATATATATATATATATATATATATATATATATATTTATAAAGAAATAATATTTATAATGTAAAAAATAACATAAAATAATTTATGATAAAAATTAATGTCTAAAGCAAAATAAGAAAAATTCAAATGAGGAAAATCATGTCATTCAGCAACCAGATAAATGGGAATTACAATATTATTACGGATGCCTTTTTCATATTTCTAATAACAGCAACTTTTAAAAAACATTTGAAGAGAAAATGACGTCACTATTTAAAACACCGCATTTTTACTCATAACGGTATTACATTTCAATATTTCTTTTCATAATGGACACTGAGACTGTGATTTTACTTTCAGATGATTTCAGTTATAAAATTTCTGGATTTCGCGGGCACTCAGATTACCATTTTAACTGAAGATATGCGAATATTTGCATGCAAAATTGTAACAGGCAAACTTGACATTTAGTTTGTAAATATATTTATTATATATTGATTCAATAATGTAATTACTTTCGCTTTTTTTTTAACCAAATCGATCGAGTCTTTTAAACATTTCATTCATTGAATTCGATGGGATTCCACTCGTTTTATTGTTAAATTGCATTTCCTTTTACTCAGAGCCGATAAAAAAAGCGTTTAAACTAAATAAAAAATCCGTTTTTGATGATTATAGTCAATGAAGAAGTAGTACGTCAAATTGTATCTCTTTATTATTCTGCAATTCCAATGTCTCAAAGAGAAATTGCTATTCAATTTGGTATTTCACGCCATTCTGTTTGCTACTATATTGATAAACACAAAAAAATGAAGTTAGTTCATTGCAATCTAAACGGGGTTGCCCTTCTAAAAAGCCTCTATCAATTTTTTTTTTCTAATCGGAGGCGAAACTGAATTCTGCAATGGCAGAATCTACATTCAACTTGGTTTGTTCTTCTCTCTTCCTATTTATTTGCATTATAAATAAACGCAGTTTTTTTAAAGAAATGTAAAATGATTTTACATAGTGGGTATTTGTAAACTTACTTTTACAAAACGATTTAGATGATATTACTCATAAAGTGGAACAATTTTTTGTATTCGAAACCAGGGTTGTAATTCACTTATTCAGCCACAAAAAGAGGTCGCTTTAGTCTCAGCCAAATCCAGATATTTGTTGAAAACTTCAGCAGTAATCAAGATATTATAACAATCTTTTCAAGTTAAAAACAAATAAAAAAGAAAAGATTACTTTCAGTGAAAAATGTAAATACAAAGCTATATTCAGTGGTTTTTGAGTAAATAGAATACAAAGCCTTCATTTTTTATTGATTTCACAACTTATCTGCAACATTATTTTGGTGAATTTTCTATGTTAGAATTAAACATTATCAAGAAAATTGCTGAGACCATTACACATTACCTCTTTTTAGCACTTTCCAACAAAGTTGAAAAGTGCTTATGCATTCGGTTTGTCTGGCCGTCTGTCCGCTCTCTAACTCCCGTAAATATACTTGGATTGCTATGAAATTTTTATACGTTATTGATGTTTACCCTAGCACGAACCCTATTGAAAATGAAGTTTCTACCATGATTGGTTTATTTAAAGGGAGAGTCAACAGTTTTCGATTACATTACGGCCTATGGGGAAAAGTTGTTCAAATGAATTTTAAAGGTGTTTACACCCTGTCAAACATACTCATATTCATATGGATTCGCAAACTGCACTAAAATATGCATTCTGTAATGTATGCAGTGAAATTATAGCTATTATTCGTTTACAGGGCCGTGCAAAGAATTTCATCAGATAATGGTAAAGGGGGAATTGTGTGCGACATATTTTAAATATATTAAACTGTTTCATGTATATTAAAATTGATATATGTAACTAAAGCTTAATATAAATCATACGATACTGTCTTGCATAATATGAAGTACATAGCATTTACAGGGGAAGACAAAAGATTTCAAATAGTATATTCTTTCCGAAGTACCGTATATGTGTCAGATGATGGTTGAAGGAGGGATGTAATGCATTTTAATTATGATATGTGCGTTCACTAAATATATGCACATTATATGGTGAGTATAAATGTTATAGTTGATATATAGGGCTACCCAAAAGAGCTCGCTAACGTTACTGAATATGAGTGTAAATTACTTAAACTTGGTTCTTATATAAGCTGTGCATTTTTACGCTGAACTGCATTCAATTTAATGAGAAATGTTTGCAGAATATAGATAAAAGGATATACAGGGCCACGCAAAGAATTCGGTACATGGACGCCTATGAATGATAATTTATGAGAATGTGATTTCAGTTGTTTTAAAAGTGTTTTAGTTTATCAATAAATTTTAGTTCATGCTGACGTGTAATAAAGGTACAATGTAAACTACAGGACTGAACAAAAGCATTCAAGTATGTTTCCATCTAATAGTATAAATTGCTGAAAAGGAAATTTCAAGCTACTGGGCATTTTCTTGCTAAACTAAATTTTCCCATTATATTAACTGACAGATAAAATACAGGGCTTTTCAAACGTACTGGAATACATATTTAGGTATATTTGTCTATACACTATTATTTCCCGAAATAACGTGTTTGTTAAAGATTTTATGAAGTGTTGGAAAGTGCTTCATAATCTATGTATAACGCATGATTTTTCTTACTTGTTGCAATCTTCTTCCAGAATGTAATATGTGAAATCGGTGACTGTCATGGAATAAAGCATGGTTTTAGGGGGAAAAGAATTTTCTATTTACTAAATGAAAAACAGGGTGTAAAAAATGTACTCTCTTCCATCCATTATTTGGATTCATTTTTCCCACAACCTTAATGTATTCAAAGATGTGTAAGTTTCCAAAATATTTCAGTCTAATTAGGGGACATTGAGAATAATAATTTTTTTAATTTTAATTAATACAATTATCGAACTAATATGGTATTTGCTAAAAGTGATAAAAATCCTTTTAAAATGAATACCATTCTTTATTCAGATCGACATGTTTCATTGGTCTGGCGGCAACATGCCCCATCAGTGTCTGAGCGGTTCGTAGACGTGAGGTGCTGGGTTCGAACCCAATCGTGCACATCGGCCTAACCGTTTGGAGCTTTCGTAGTTTTCTTCGAACCTTGTGTAAATATGGATTAGATTCCCGTGGATGGCACTCCCCCTAGAGCCTATGCACTTCCAGCAGATATTGGGCCGTCATGAATAACATCAACAATATCAAGATCTATGTTGATACAAATGTTTTTGTAAAAAAGGGTACTACTCTGTTAACCCGTCGACCAATTTCGCCAAATTATACAAATCGCCAAACTAATAGCCAAATTATACACATTGACGTTTTTTATTTTAAATGACGAAAAAACAAATAATTAGTAGAATATTAATAAAAATATTAATAAAAAGTCGAAATAAAAATCACTTAATACCATTTTAAACACGTGAATCGTATTAAATGTCATTGAATGTGACATTCACGATCATCCATTATTGACATTTAATCTTATAGTTTGGCGATAATTTTTTGGTCGACCGGATAACCTAGTAGTACCAAAAAAAGTTTCTTTAAAATGAAAACTAGTAAACAAAAAGCATGAAGTTAAGCATAATGAAATTAATTGCAATATTAAAAAGGGATATTAGTGAACTGAAATTATTATAGACTATTATTTTATTAATCTGTAGAGCATCTCTTTACAAAGTCCCCATCAGAGCAATGAAACATATTCATCTGAGTAATTAAAGCTATTTATTTGTCTTTTAAATAGATTTTTACCATTTTTTAGCAAATTTCAAGTTAGTTTGATGATTCAAGTGATTTTCATTCAGTATAGTTTTATAATACAGTTAAAATTAATAATTGCATAAATAATAATAACAAGCAGTTTTAGTGGTTAATAGCAGAAATAAAAGGTAAAATAATATCGTGATAGTTTTTTTTTTCTTTTTTGAACTAGAAAAAGTTATTTTAATTTCATCTCTTAATTTAAGTAAAAGTACTATAGACAAAGTATACTTTAGTTTAGAAGAATAAGGCACAAGTTAAGTAACGCCACCAATTATGAGGTTCGATTGCAAAACAAACTTCAGCATATATTACCAAAACCAGCACACATTATTAGCATAACCTTTTGCTTATATTATTAACTATTTGAAAAATAGTTGTTGTTCTCGTTAAAGAACCGGGAAATCTGAAACATATCTGAATCTTTTTTATTGGTAGAATTCCACAAATTTTTATATTATTCGATTTCCTATTGGTCCATGTTTACTGTCCAAAAATGGTATAATTTTTTTTATTATTTTATTTGTTTTCTGATTGGTTTATGTTTAATGTCCAGCAATTAAATACTTCTGTTGCTACGATGACAAAAAAAATGCATTAAAAACTACAAAAAAAAATTAATAGCTTAAAAACAAATTGAAATACAGCTTGTAAACAAATTGTATACAAAAGTACGTTTTTCTCTCTATACGATCGTGTAAAAATTGAAAATATGTGATGTTTAGAAGTTTAAAAAATGCCAAAAATTGTAAAACTAAAATTTCATTTAAAATTTGTATATGATAGGTACAGAAATAGTAATTTTTAATCCATAGCGTATGTAATATAAGACTTTGCTATTACGTAAATCACGTTTTGATCATTTTAAAAATTATGTTTATAATTATTATTTTTTTAAATATAGAATTTATTTATAAGACTAAAATTTTAGTCTTTGAAAATATAATTTTCCAAATAGTCGTAATTTGTTAAATAAAATTTTTTTAAAATTTTTTTAACTGCTCACGTGGAATGCCGATTATG
>CAXHSM010001376.1:18124850-18145054 GCA_964019185.1 Maratus speculifer | reverse complement strand
TTAATAGCTAAAGTAGTTGATAATTGAACCAAAAAGTAATAAAAGAAAAACATTTAAAATTTAAGTTGTGGCAAAGATTTTTGTAAAAATCTGTATAATTGAGACCAATGTTTTTTTTACAGATACTTAGCAAGCAGTTTCAAAACAATCCCCCCCCCCCAAAAAAAAAGTAATTTCCTCAATTAAATGATCAGTTATAAAGAAGATAATTTAGAATATCTCTGATTTTCTCCTTAAATTTTAGTGCGGAATTTTTCAAACACTGGAAAGTACTGTGACCAAGAATCACCCCGGCTAACCCAACTCTTTTTTTTTTTTTTCAACCTTGACATCAAACCCTTTCGAATGAATTTACCAAAGGACAGAGATAAATTTCATTGTCAATTACAATTTTGATGCATTTTTTATGCAAACTGTTTATTAGATGACATACAGTTCGTCCTTTACTAATGCTTTTAATAAATGAAAATGAAATTTTTTGCTCTTTACAAAGAATATAATTACTTTCTAAAAATGCAATTCCATTAACAACAAATTCAGTTTTACCATTTAATAAGTCAATTTCCAACAAATGTTGAATTTCCATGAAAGTACCATCAGATAAAACAACAATAGTATTTTCACGTCTTTTCAACCTTTCATACAGAATACTATGATATAGTACACCTTTCCAAAACAAAGCGTTTATAACCTTTAGCAGTTGTACAGATATTACTATTTAAGCAATTTTTTATAGCAATCCGTTGGGAAACGGTTAAATTAATTTAATAGAAATTACCAAAAACTGTTAAATTTCCAGTTTGAGAAAACTGCTTTACTTCATAAAATTCCCCCATCCGTGATTTAAAGCTATTCTTTAACAATGAAGCGGAATTTTCAAATATACATGGACCTACACGTTGCAGATATCGCATGCAATTATAGTATTTGCTAATTTGAGATGGCACTGACTTAGTACTTCTAACCAATCTAACTAAACACCCATTTTCTGTTTCATATATGAATGCTGAAGAGGCCCAAGGTGCACCGAAGTCATTTATATATTTTGGAAAATGTAACAATAAGTGAACGTTAAAAGTTAAAAATTCGATGCCATATAAATCTTTCACATTCATAACAAATTTATCTAATGCATATTTGCATCCTGAGACATTAGATATTTTATCTTGCAACAAATTATAAAAACTATAAACTAACAATAATCAATGGCGTAAATATGCGTTAGGTAACAAACCTTTCAAAACTGGTAACGAATAATAGAGCAAAAATGCACGCCATTGAGATGCCTTCCACACGTATCTTTGCTCTATAGATGCTGGAATTCTTGTCACCTCACAAGGAGGTTTAATTTTCAGCATCTTTTCGTCAATTTTTGCCATTTTGTGGCGAAGATACCACGGTTTTTCATGGTTGAGTCTAACCATGCAAAAGTGAACATTATTACCACCCGAGTAAGAAACTATGCATATATTCAAGGGCATGGATGACACAATATCAAACACAGGTAACAGCGACAATATGGAAGGGCCTTTAACGCCTATTACAATTTTCTGATTTTTGGCTGCTTTCATAGCATCTTTAACAACATCCTTTTCCGTTCTGTCTTCCCTATAAGGAAGGTAAATCTGACATTTACCTTTCCCTTTTTCAACAGTTTTTTCTTTGTTAAAACAGAAAGGGCAACCATATTTACCGTTAAACTGAATCATATTCTGTAATTTTGGTCTCGCAACACTGTCAACCGCAGCCAAAATACAGTGAACCAAACCAAACTCCAGTAAGAATGAGTTTTTTATTTCTAATGTGGAATGGAAGCTCATTTATCACAACCTGAAGAGGCCATAAAGACTTCTGGGCTGATTTAAAGACTCCATCAGTATTAAACTGGATGGTTAAGTCCTTATCAGAAATTATTTTGTCTCTAACAAGTGTTTTATATACATCTCCGTGAACAATGTCATTGACATTTCCATGCATGCCAATTTGAGAAAGAACTTCAGGATCTTTTAAGAAATCTTTAATTTGATCTTCGAGTGGCATCGTATAGAAGAACATTTGCTGATCTTCAAAGTACTCTTTATCAACAAAAAATTGGCACTCAGGACATTCTGTTCTTGCTGCATTCTCGTTTGAAAAGGTTACGCTGCCACTACACTCAGAACAGTAATAGTGCTTCTTTGTTTCTGCCGAAAATGACGGAAACCTCTTCAAAAAGCAGTACTTTGATTTGTAAACAGGAGTGGGTGTGTGGCAATTGATCAAAGTCAGCAAATCTTCCAAACCTTTATCACTTATTCCGTGCCTTAAAACAAAAGCTAGAGTTAGAAGAGTACTTTCTTCTTCAGTAATATTAGTATCAGGATAAAGCAAATCCTAAAATGAAAAATAAAAATAATTTTAAATGTATTATTAAGTTATGAGGAAATACTGAGAAATAAAAATTGTACAACAAACTGCATCATTTAGAAATTAAGACAAAATGATTTTTGATATGGAAGAATAGAAAAAAAAACTTACTTCTTCAGGCCTAATATTTTCTTCCTGTTCTTCAATGTTGCTAAAAACTTCTTCGTCCTGATCTCCATCTACATTTTCATCCTCATGTTCACATTCCATGTCCGTGATATCATAATCTTCTGACAAGAAATCTTCAGAATCATAATCAGATTCTTGATAAGATTCTCGGATACAATAATTTGAATATTTGACAATATCTTCAGCATGTTGTCTTTCAACTCCTTGCAATGAGTCACTGCTACATTCAACAAGTGTTTCAGGAATTTCTGTATACGACGAACTTTCATTTTCGCATTCTGTACGCTGTTTAGTCCGCTTACACATTTCCACGTTTTCAACCAGAAAACGTTTATAACTTCTTTTGTCACTAGAGATTTCAACAAATGTAAAAAATAAAATAAAAACTTAAAGAAAATTTAAGACTATAAATGAAAGTCAAAACTGAAAATGAAACTGAAAATAAAACTAGTATATCAAGATTAAAAAGAAAATCGCCTGAAAAATCATAAACATAAGATCGCATATGGATTCAGTTACCGTTAAATCTGTTAAAATGTTTAAAATAATAAATAAAACTAAATAATTCTTTTATCAATTTGTTTTATTACATAAAAATTTATTTATGTTTTATATTAATTGATGTATGTTGGTGTTATACAATATTATTTAATAAACGCTTTTGATCCTTACATTTTCAAGGTGTATTTTTTTGGGAGGGGGGGGAGGCGTAATTATGCTTTTCCAAAATACTTGCAAAAACTTTTAACGTTAATAAATTATATTACTTGAATATTATTTTGATACTCGATAATAATTCATTATTATTTTTCATTCAAAACAAAAATTTTATGTGGATCAAGTAATACATTAACTTTAACTGTTATGCGTTTTTATATCATGTTTGTTTTTTAAAAGCGTGCACGTGTGGGAAACGTGCACGTGTTTTCGTTTTTAAACTTTCTTAAATTAGTTAAACTTTCTTAAATTACAATCGATTTACATCATGGTAGACAAAACTTCAGCCCTTTTCGATTTCTTCGAAGAAAAAAAAATTGGAGTAGGCTTGATATCGTGGATACAAGGACATAGCAAAGATGGACCTTCCGAAGAAATCCTGAAAGAACGAAAAAATGAAAAATCCCACTTTGAAGTACGCTGGTCAGAAAAGGGCCAAAAAAAAAAAATCCGGCCAGATTGCACCTGCAATAATTATGGAAACAGGAAGTAAGTTCCTTTTAGAACAAATACAATTTGTCTGTATATTTCCGTCTTAAATATGCAAGATGCAACTAGGGGTCTGTGCAGACTTTTTTCACTGAGTTCGGTTTTTGTGAAATTGGGAAGGTTTTTAATTTGTGAAAATTCTAGTCATAATTTTGCTAGGTAGGTTTGCTTTTCTAGTCATATCTTTTTCTTATCCATTAGATTTAGTTTTGAGCAACTTTTCATCCTTCTTCACGCAATGAAAAAATGTGTTTGGGTTCTTTTTAAAAGAAGTACGATTATATCTTCTGCAAATAAAAACTTGTCTAAAACGAAAATTTTATAGGTTTTATAGGGTTTCGTTTTATTAAGTTTTACTACATAAAATGTTGTTTGTACCCGAAATGTTCAGGTTTAAAAGTTTGCCCCCCCCCCCCTTCAAAAGGCTTGTTACGCCTATGCGACACATGTCTAGACGATAGTTCAATTCAATCCGCATGTTTGGTAGTGTGATATGAGGCGGGTTTTATATGTACTGCTTTTTGGAAGAACGTAGCACTGCTATGACAGACGAACATTTTATGCGTACAAAGATGCAAACTCTTTTCTCGTTTACCTTCATTTCGAGCGAGACAGAACTGAATTCGTTACGAATATTGAACTAGTGCTGCCATGTTAACTGATTTATAAACTTGAACTAATGGTGCCACACCATCTGATGTACTAACTTGAACTAGCGCTTTCATCCCACCTGATGTGCAAACTTGAATATTGTGTTGTTATTTTCATCTATCAATAATATTTGTAAGTATAATAATTCGGAATATATCAGGTTTTGAAAGTGAATGATTCTATAATAGTAACCCTGTAAATTTTAGATTTTAAAATAATGTCCCCATTCCTCTTCACAAAATATATTATCTAGGGAGAGAATAATCAAATAACACAAGATTAAAATTATTTTGCTCCCCCTCCAGAAAAAAGCTATTTCACACATTCAATAAACCGTAGTTTTTTTTTACCAAAATTTCAGTGTCAATGTGGCGTTTAGCAATTAAAATTAAGTGGTTTCATAGATATACCACCACGCCGCCAGGGGTTAATGGGAGCGTTAAATCATTATTTTTTTATTGTTGTTACAAAATAACAATGGAGTATAAAAATCTTCAAAAAATAATTTTAAATTTTGTATGTGGGAGAAATAGAATTTTTTGGATGGGAGGGAATAGGTAACTTAAATGATCCTTTTACTATTGTAACAGGATAATTACAAAGAAAAAAAGTTTTAAAATTATGTTTACTGAAAGTACGAGAAAAAAAGGACTTTGGGGAGAAGGTTGGGGAATGGAATACAGATTATTAATTAAATGTTGTTAAAACAAATTCACAAATAGAGCAAATAAAAAATTAAGAATTTTTAAATTTTAATAAATTTGTTGGTAGAAGAACCAGATTTTCATGATATGAGGGAAGGGCAAGGGGAGACAACAAACAAGCAAAGATTTTGGCTAAGGAGATCATTTTGGTGAGGGTATTAAATTATTCTTACAAATATACATATACATTGTTACAAACTTATTTTTTTTTTATTTCATATTATTGCTTATTTATTAAACAAGTCAGACAATAAATCCATTTAAAAATAAAGAGTTATAACGATTAAACTACGCGTGTTTTTTATCAGACGGGACACAGAATTTGGAAGCAATTTCAAGGGGTGATATATAGATGATAGATATCGTTAAAATATTTGTTAAATAATTAAATAAATGATTATGACGATTTAAATGACGAATGAATGACGAATTAAAAAAATGATTTTGAATTTCGTGTGCTTAATAATGGAGAATTTTAGGTAGAGAATTCAGATAATTCTATCTTTTATATAGGGATCAGGTAAAAAGCTGGATTCTCATCCGTTTATTAGCCTTCTTTACTTCTACATTAAAGATAAAAATAGTATTTTAATAATTTTACTAAATCTCGATTATATGCTCTTCTTCCAAATTAAACTTTTATTGATTTTGAAAAAAAGAGGCTCATAATCGACAATATACAAAATGCAAAGTTTTTGTCTCAAAATGCAGATTGGTGCATTAGTGTGAGTTTGGCAGCTCACTGGAAATAATTCGTTAAGGTTCCACCATGGCAGAATGGATCAAAGTTTCATAAAAGGGGAGCAAAGTTACCTTGATTGACTGTACATAATTCATTTTCAATGACGAATGTGGCATAATAAACTTCAGTACCTTACATCAATTACAAGGTAGTCTGTATAATTCAAAAGAGTTTAGCCATAATCAGATGGGCATGAGCTATATCGAAGTCATAAACATTTTTTATGTATGATGGAAAATTTTAGAAATTGAAATGTCTGGGGTAGACAAGTATTTCAGCATTTTTTTTTTTCAATATTTACTAATGTTTAAAACTCACACCATACTGCTATTCCTTTACTAAATAACAATCGGAATAGGCGATCTTGAAATTAAGGAACTTGAAAGTTTATTACAGCTATCAGTAATGACATGACTATTAAAAAAATATACTTTATTTTAATATAATCCTGATAAGAAAAGTATAATCTTAAAACACTATTAACAGCATTACTTTTGTTTCAAATTTTATCAGGCTGCTGTTTTCTTCCAAAACAGCAAACAGTGTATCAAACACACATAATTTTTTGTCGAAATTATGGATAAGTCAGGGAGCCATATCGTTTTCGATAATAGCAGCTTCAGATAAATTTTTATAAGAAAATCAATTTTACCATAAAGAGCTTTATTAAAAGAAATCAAGTTTAACAAAAGTTTTTTTTCTTCACTTAACTACTATCAATTATTATAAAATCTTGTAAGTTTATCAGTGAAAAAAAACAGAGATATGTAATCCATTTCAGATAATGTAACGCATGATAAAAATAAAATTGTGTTTACCATGACTCATGGTATAACTCCTGATCTGCTGATTTAATGGTTTAATAAGCAAATTTTTGTGTTTCACTGTTTTTTTTTGTGTGTGTGTGTGTGTGCACTGTAATAAATGGAAAAAATATTTCTTTATTTCTGGAATTATGCTCTTAGTTAACTGTAATGAACCAATTTTAGGAGCAAAATGTCATAATTAGATTGCTATTTTTGGATTATTTTTGTTTATATCACATAAAAGTTTTCTTGCCACTATGAATTAACAAATGCTGCGTTAAACAAATCTTTTGAAAGAATATTTTGACACATATCTCTGACACAAAATGTTTCACTTCAGAATGAATTAAAAGAAGTTTGCTTAAAACATACTTCTGAATGAATTTCTTGTTGCATATCTCACATTCAAAAAATTATTCACCAGTGTGAGTTAAAAAATGGCTGCTTAAAAGGCCCTTTAAAGAGAATTTCTTGTTGCATACCTCACATACAAAAGGTTTCTGACCAGTATGAATTAACAGATGTCTGCTTAAATTATTCTTTTGAGAGAATTTCTTCTTGCATACCTCACATACAAAAGGTTTCTCAGCAGTATGAGTTAACAAATGTGCTCTTAAAGAACTGTTATGAGAGAATTTCTTGTTGCAAATCTCACATACAAAAGGTTTTTCACCAGTATGGATTAACAGATGTGCTCTTAAGGAACTGTTATGAGCAAATTTCTTGTTGCAAATCTCACATACAAAAGGTTTTTCACCAGTATGAATTAATATATGTCTACTTAAGTTTCTCTTTTGAGCAAATTTCTTGTTGCATATCTCACACAAAAAAGCTTTTTCATCTGTATGATTTAAGAGATGTTCGATTAAATTACTGTTTCTAGAAAATGTCTTGCTGCATATCTCACACACAAAAGTTTTCCCACCAGAATGAGTTACAAGATGGCTGCTTAAATGGCCCTTTTGAGAGAATCTCTTGTTGCATATTTCACACATAAAAGGTTTCTCGCCTGTATGAATTAACAAATGTCTGTTTAAAACAAACTTTTGAGAGAATTTCTTGTTGCATATCTGACAAAAAAAAGGTTTCTCACCAGTGTGAATTAATAGATGTGAAGTTAAATTACTCTTATGAGAAAATTCTTTATTGCATACCTCACATACAAAAGATTTCTCACCAGTATGAATTAATAGATGGGTGCTTAAATGGCTGTTTCGAGATAATTTCTTTTTGCATATTTCACAAACAAAAGATTTCTCACCAGTATGAATTAACAGATGTCTGCTTAAACGGCTGTTGTGAGAGAATTCTTTGTTGCATACCTCACACAAAAAACTCTGTTTTGGAAGAAATTCTTGCATAACTCACAAAAAAAAGGTTTTCCAAGTTTTGAGTTAGAAGCTGCTTTTTCAAAAAGCTCTGATAAAACTATTTTGCTGCATTTGTTTAACACATTGAAGATATTTTCAGTGATGTGATGTGATAGATTAATGTTTTTAAGTATCTACAATAAAATGAAATTAATTAATATTAGTTTTTAAGGTTCATTAAAACACAAACTAAAAAAATAAACTTATCACGAAAATTCACAATGAATCTAGAAAATAAATTATAATAAAAATTCCATCATAGTATTAAAAACTACAGTAGACTACCAATTATCTGAAGTTAGCGGAAACAAATGTGTGTCAATTACTAGTGTAAGTGCCCTAACAGTATAATGTTTAAATTATAAATAACAATAAATAACAATATTTTAAAAATAAATAATTTATTATAAATTAAATTTAAGGAGAAAATTCAATAGCTTAATATCATCTAAAGAAACGAAGATACATTTTACAAAAATAGAGGAAAAATAAATTACTTTAGTGGTGATGGAATTTTAGTATGTAAATGTGCTTATAGTAAGAAATTCTGCGGATTTCAGAATTTTTTTTAATCTAATGTTATAAATACTAACTGCTAAAACATTCTGTATCATTTAATATAATTTATACTGAAATTAAATAATGTAACCAGTGGCATAGCCAAGTGAACGCTGTGGACTCCCGCACCTCAAAAGAATATCTGGATTTCTGAATAATGCAAGCAACAACACTCAATACTAGTAGGACAGAATCACAAAGAACTCATGAAAAATATCCATTTTATACGGGTGTGAAAGGGTATAATCTTAAACGGCATAATTCAAAGTTATATCTTTTGCCAAGGCTATGAACTTTTCTGATTTAGGCAAATTTTCAACGTAAACATTTTTCGCTTGAACTTTATCCTCTAAAACTATTATAACACATTCACTCTGTAGTGCACCTATCAAGAGAATAAATATTTTACAATGAATTCCGTGAAGGTGACCTATCTTAAAGATAAAGAAAATCAGGATTACACAATAACATTATATATTTATACTTCTGAAAACTTGAAACCTATCTAAAATGGAACATTTTGCAATTGTGTTTCCTTCTTGGCATGTTTTTGGTGAACACAGAATCATCGCACCACTGGAAACATTTGACAATCCCGAAGAATAAGTATACATGCTAAGGTGGGAAGGGGTTTTGACGGGAAAGTTCGTCATTTTTGTACGAATTCAAAATAATACGAAAATCATCGGAAACAGTTTTTACACTAATTACACTACAGCGTCAAATTTAGGGGGTGCTTTTTTTGAAGCTTCGAAATGTCTCTTAGGGCATTTAAGATTTTATGCTTATTAATCGTCTAGAAGTGCTACCTCTCTCTGGAATTTTAGAATACTCTTTTCAGAATTGCAAAAATCCCCCCCAAAGAAAAATGTCTCAAACAACTGAAATGACCAGAATTACGAATTGTGAATCCCCTGTTTAATATTGCTTACAAGAATGTTAAACCGAGAAATAGAAACCTCATTGGTGGAAGGATAGTTGTATATGAAGAAGTGGTGATGAGGTTCTGTTTTTAACAATGAGAAATCCAAATTTTAAATTGAACCTAATTCACATATCATATTCCAAGATCTTACTGCTGATCTTGAATAATGTTCTAAAATTGTTTCGATCTATTTAGAATACATTGCTTTTGAAGTAAAATGGCAAAAACCAATGTCATTTTTTACACAACCTAATATTTACAAAATAATGTTAATCAATCACACATAAAATTGTTTTAAAAAATTAACATCCCTGAAGTTCATGACCAGTTATCGAAAGAAACTATTGAGGCCAAATGTGGTATCATAAATGAGGAATCAAACTGAAACAGTGAAACCCAGAAGAATTGTGAGTGTTTTAGAATATTGTAACCAGACAATGTATTTTTTCCAACATTTTTGTTGTGTGTACTTGTTATATCACTTGTCTCTTTAGCCAAAATATAATGTTTTTCTTAAATATCAACCAGATAATAATTAAATATAGATCAGAAATTTCTTTAAATTAAACTAAATTTATAAACCAACCAATAAAAAGTTAAATATATATGTTAAACATTTTTAAATAAAAAATTCCGAATAACTGGTTTTTCCAGTTAACTGACTGGGCATTAAAGCAACATCCATTTGATAAGTTTTATGGAATATATGTGGTTGTAGTATTACTTTTAATTTTAAATTAATTATTAGATTACTTGAACTAAGAATCAGATGCAAGTACAAAGTTCAAAAGCATATCAGAGTTTGAAAGAAGATAATTTATGGGAATTCCTTGGCAGCAAAAATTCTTCTGTTTTCTCTGCATAAAAATGCAAAAAGAAAAAAAATCTATAATTATATATGCTTCTATTTCAAATACGAGATGCTGTTTACAAACTATAAAATATTTTCAAGCAATGTATAAGTCAAACTGGCTGTGTTATGACCCTTATTTCTACAAAGATTCTAACATCAGTCTATTAGAAATATCATTCCGGAAAATTGATTTCTGATTAACTGGTTTCCGGATAAATGGTTCAATACTGTATAGGAATTTAATCATTTTTAGATAATTTCATACATTAGAAATTCCCGGTGTGCGGATTGCATTTATTTTTTTAATTTGACAAATCTTTTGACATTTTATTTCCATTTTAAAAGCAAATTTTACAGGTATTACAAATATAAAAAAGCTTTCAATTGAGAATTAAATAATTACAAGGTAAAAGCTAGAAATATTGAAAAATACCTCATAAAACTTACTTATATTGAATATTAAAAAATTAAATAATTTAAGTAACGAATTTATTAAAATGTGTTAATAACCATACATGAAAAAGATTATGCCACATTTAAAATAGCCAAATAATAATTTTGCAAACAGTTTAAATTTAAAAATATTTTTATATAAGATATTTACTGATTTGTGATTGTTTGATTAAGAGTATCAACAATAATGCAAGATTATAAAATATATAAGGGAGTGTTATTAAAAAAAAAATTAAAGCAAAATTTGTATTTTTTCAAATATAAATTAAAAACTTTAAGAGGTATCCGTTACTGGTACTTCTACCCTATAAATTAATTCAGAATAATAGTAAATGCGAGCACTAATATCTAACATTGAAAATCCAAACTAGTTCGAAACTCAGTGATTTCAAAGTAAGTAACTTTACGTACTATATTTAATTGATGTGTTATTAAAATTCAAAGGAAGGAAAAAAGAAAGAAAACTATGTTTTGTCATTAATTGTGTAAAGCTACACAAACAATATTCAAGGAATAAATTCAAATAAACTTAATTACACTTGAAGATTTTGTCACTGTCAAGTTTTCCCGATGTATTGCAGCAGTCTATTTTTTAAAGTTTTCTGGATACTTGTTCTTGTTTGAGAATGTAAATGTCTCAGCTGTTGGTTCGCCAGGATAATTTACTCTGATCAAGGAACTACACAATGATATGGCATGCTGTATTCTATTAGAAACAATATATATTTTTACATTTATTGATTTACAAGCAACCAAGGGCTAGTGAGTGCTTAAGCCATCTGGTAGGCCTCCCCGCTTGGTTGACCTTGATTTGCAAGCAAGTAATATTAGATTAAAATGAAATTGAATTTTTTTCCATTAGTGGTAAACTAGTTCAATTACAAATAACTATTGATGTAAGAAATTAAAAAAAATACAAAGAGCAGTTTTTTGTTATGTTCTAAACAAAGCATAAAAAGAAAACAGTAGCTTAATCTCATTTTTTTACAGTCAAGGATTGATAACCCATTGCACCCATAATCCACAATTTTCTATAATTTGTATTACTTTATGAATGTAAACAGTGAAATAAATAATTAAGAAAATTTAGAAATTTGTGATCCAAAAATGATTTTTAGAGAATAAAAAAATCATAGTAATTCATCTATTTTTTTAAATATAACTTTTTTATTCTATTAACAGTGAAAAACAAACTGTATTACGAAACATATGTAATATGTATATGTAATTATTTTTATTTAAATGCACATGTAAATCACATTTTTTAATAAAATAACATTTTAAAAGACATTTTTCAGGCAACATATTAAATTAATTATTAGATTTCATATTTATCTTTTTATATTATACTGATTAGTGAATGTCTGGGGATAATAAAATGATCTAGGATCCATAATACTCTATAACCCACAATATTCAATAATTCACACAATATTTGGCCCTATTGGTGGATAACTAACTTGGTGGATAATAGAACTTTGACTGTATTAATAATGAATCGCACCACAAGGGAAAAAAAAGGTCTGGGGTTGTCTCAATTTCTAAATGCCTTTTATACGGGGATGTAAAAATATAGCCGCCAACAGGCAGTCTCTCACCACTAAATTTATTTTGTTTTTTTATTTTTCATCTAATATTTCATGTAAAATTCTTGTTAGAATGCTATTATAAATGTTCAATGAAGAAAATTTTTGGTAGTATTTGGTTATCCCATTGCCCAATTTCTCCAAATTATACAAATTGCCAAACCAATAGCCAAATTATACATGTTGACACAATTTTTATTTTAAAAAACGTAAAAACAAATAATTAAAAAAATATTAATAAAAATACAAATAAAAAACCAAAATAAAAATTGAAAGTGACATTTATGATCATCCATTACTGGCATTTAATCTTATAGACTGGCAATAGATTTTTGGTCAAAGGGATAAACAAGTAGTATCA
Organism: Maratus speculifer; assembly: GCA_964019185.1. Taxonomy (NCBI): domain Eukaryota; kingdom Metazoa; phylum Arthropoda; class Arachnida; order Araneae; family Salticidae; genus Maratus; species Maratus speculifer. The sequence continues at coordinate 18,132,304 of CAXHSM010001376.1, read as the reverse complement.
AACTTTTAAATTTTAGTACTGAGAGACAACTTGCTGGCGACTAGATTTTTGCACCCCTGCTTTATAGATTGATATCATAGATGATCTTGCTGGGTGAGATAATATTGGATATAATCAGATAAGAATAGACAAAAAAAACATTGTTATTGTTCAACGATTTTGAAGACATCAATCAAAGAAAGGATGCTATCGATAAAATAACCAGTAAACGAAGTGGTTAACACTTTGAAGTGCCACAGTGACTGACATTGAACTTTCCATTTAGGCCGTGTCAGTCATTGGTGTCTGACAGTGTAAAATATGAGATAAATTTAAAACAATTATATTGTTTTAAGTAATTATTAAGAATGTATAACTCTATAATAAATAAAAGTTCAGTAAATTTTTAATAATTTTTCAGTAATTAAAATAATATATTTTTTTAGTTTCATACCATATTTTAGACTGTCAGCCATCGGTGACTGATGTGGCTTAAACAGAAAGTCAGTGTCAGTCACCAGTGACTGATCTGCCCTCATCGTGTTAAAAGTTTTTCGTAGCCAAAAAAAAAAAAAAAAAAAAAAAAAAACAGAAGATATATGCTATAGACAGATGGTATATGCTAGAATCATGAATATTTAATGATACAGTATACCACCAGAGTTTTAGTTGAGAAACAGAGGGTATATGGAACTTCTTAAAAAAAATCCAGAGGCTATATAGCATGCACATCACTATACCCCTGGTGGTTAAATAAACTAGTAAATCTGCAGATCAGGAGCCTCAACGTCAGCTTTGCACATCATTTTTTTACAAAAAAAACTCTTTGGGTAATATTCAACTTCCTGGAAACTGTAATTTAAAATTTTCAAATTACGTAATTATTTATAAGAATAAAATAAAAATAAGAAGTTTTAAGCCAACAAAAGCGTTAAATTAAAGATTTACTTATGTTAGCATATTCTGAAATTTTCATGATCTATTATTTTTGTTTTTTTATTATAACATAGTAGATTTCTTCAGGGGGGCGGAGCCCCCCCCTGAACCCCCCGTAATCTCATTAAACTTAAATTTGTAACTTCCTATCAATTTGCTAATGGTTATCGTATATCTTGTATTTCTTTATACATTTTGATTTATAAGGATAAGTAACAGTTTTAATAAGAATTTTTCATTATACTCATACTTCTACATACCTATCCACCACAAACACTTAATCTGATGTATCGGGAACTTTTGAAAGTGTAAACTCAGTAATCTAGGGTTTTACAATTTTGTTTCCGAAAAAAAGATGTTTTGATTGCATTTTGTGGCAGTTATCGCAGACAGACAGACAGACTGAAAACATTAAATTTTGTGTCGCCAAAATAAGCCTTCACTGAAGTTTCGGCAATGACGTCATTATTCATGAGTTATTGCTATCCAGGTTTCTAATATTGTTTACGACTACTATAAAATACCTGTTTTATTTCAATTATGACGTCAAATTTTATCAGGTGAAATAATTGTTAAAAATATAATTATTTTTTATTTCTTTTACTTCTAATTATGTCCCCATTTTTGTCAGAAAAATTCTTATTAACGAAACAAATTTCCGTGTTTAATATTTAACAAAGTATTATATTTTTATTTTTATTCTGACGTCATATTTATTTTTTCTTAGTTTAATTTTTCGAATGGAAATTGCTCAATTGAAACTTATTGGCGTTGAAAAATTATTCCATATTTTCATTTTTTTTTGGCAACAATAAAGGAAATTTGTTACATTTTATCTAAAAAATCGCTATTGATTCTGCATGAAAAAGAAGGAATTTTTGAATTATTTAGGAAAATATGTGAATAAAATTAACAAAACATAGCCTATGTTCTTTTCTGTGTTATGTTATATTTATACGCAAAGATACAAAGACATTAATTAATTCAGCAGTTTTGACTTAAATTTTCGTACACTCATTCAAATTTATAACATTATAAAAATAAGGATTATGATGAATGGTTGCTTAGCAACAATTAAGAGAAAATAAAGAAAATGAAATAAATACATTTGAAATAAGTAAATCTCTAAAACAAATTAGTTTATATTATTGGAACACATTTATAAAAAATCTCCAAAATTTACAGTAATAATTTAAAAAATCTGACAAATGTGTAGACAAAATTTCAAAACAATACGAATAATTTAACTGGTAAATTTCAGTGTCCATTTATCATTGAATTCTATTAATGATAAATGAAATGTAATTATTAATGAAATGTGACATTTTCTCTCAAGAAAAAAAAAAATTAAAAATCATTGGATTTGCAATAGAGAAGCATTATTGTGCAAAATATAATATTCTATATTTTCGGAACGAATGAATCAAATCTTACAAAAAACTATACAGCTTAATCCCAGTGCCTCACTAACATACCCACTTAATTTCAAGTCAATCGGTTGTTTTTTGCGGTAGTTATCGCGTTACAGACAGACTGACTAACAGACAGACACAAAAAAATTTTGTGTCTTCAAAGTAAGCCTTCACTGACGTTTCGGCAATACTAGTAAATCTGCAGATCAAGAGCCTCAACATCAGCTTTTCACATCATTTCTTTTTTAAAACGCACTTTGGGTAATATTCAACTTCCTGGAAACTGTAATTTAAAATTTTCGAATTACGTAATTATTTATAAGAATAAAATAAGAATAAGAAGTTTTCAGCCAACAAAAGCGTTAAATTAAAGATTTAGTTACATTAGGATATTCTGAATTTTTCATGATCTATCATTTTTGTTTTTTTATTATAACATAGTAGATATCTTCAGGGGGGCTCCTCCCCCCTGAACCCCCCGTAGTCTCATTAAACTTAAATTTGTAACTTTCTATCAATTTGCTAATGGTTATCGTATATCTTGTATTTCTTTATACATTTTGATTTAGAAGGATAAGTAACAGTTTAATAAGCATTTTTCATTATCCTCATACTTCTACATACCTGTCCACACCTAAATCTGATGTATCAGGAACTTTTGAAAGTGTAAACTCAGTAATCTAGGGTTTTACAATTTTGTTTCCGAAAAAAAAGAAGTTTTGATTGCATTTTGTGGCAGATATCGCGGCCAGACAGACAGAACAGACTGACAGGGGTAAAACAATAAATTTTGTGTCGCCAAAATAAGCCTTCACTGAAGTTTCGACAATGACATCATTATTCATGAGTTATTGCTATCCATGTTTCTTATATTTTTAACGACTACTATAAAATACCTGTTTTATTTCAATTATGACGTCAAATTTTATCAGGTGAAATATTTGTTAAAAATATAATTTTTTTTTATTTCTTGTACTTCTAATTATGCCTCCATTTTTGTCAGAAAAATTCTTATTAACGAAATAAATTTCCGTGTTTAATATTTAACAAAGTACTATATTTATTTTTATTTTAATTCTGACGTCATATTTATTTTTTCTTAGTTTAATTTTTGGAATGGAACTTGCTCAATTGAAACTTATTGCCATTAACAAATTATTCCAGCTTTTGAAATTTTTTTTTTTTTTTTTTGGCAACGATAAAGGAAATTGGTTAAATTTTATCTAAAAGATCGCTATTGATTCTGCATGAAAAAGAAGGAAATTTTGAATTATTAAGGAAAATATGTGAATAAAATCAATAAAACATAGCCTATGTTCTTTTCTGGGCTGTGTTATACACAAAGATAAAAAGACATTAATTAATTCATAAGTTTTAACATTGACTTCATTTAAATTTTTGCGTTCAATAATTACACGCATTCAAATTTATAACATTATAAAAATAAGGATTAGGATGAATGGTTTCTTAGAAACCATTAAGAGAAAAAGAAAATGAAATAAAAACATTTGAAATAAGGAAATCTCTAAAACAAATTTGTTTATATTATTGGAATACATTTATAAAAAATCTCCAAAATTTACAGTAATAATTTTAAAAATCTGACAAATGAATAGACAAAATTTCAAAACAATACGAATAATTTAACCGGTAAATTTCAGCATCCATTTATCATAATGTGACATTTTCTCTCAAGAAAAAAAAAAATGGAATCATTGGATTTGCCATAGAAAAGCATTATTGCACAAAATAAAATATTCTATATTTTTCGAAAGAATGAACCAAATCTTACAAAAAACTATACAGCTTAATCCCATTGCCTCACTAACATACCCACTTAATTTCAAGTCAATCGTATTCTTTTTACGGAAATTATCGCGGAACAGACAGACTGACAGACAGACACAAAAAAATTTCGTGTCTCCAAAGTAAGCCTTCACTGACATTTCGGCAACTATTAAAAAGTACTAAAAGTATTTTATGTGTGACCATGGTTTGGTGATATAGATCAAAGAATATGCAGTCAACTCTGTGAAATCTGCACACATAGTAACCGAAAATTTTGTGAAGATCATTCCTTTGTTTACATTTTAATTTTTAAATCTATAAATTAGGAACAACTGCAACATTGCGTTATTATATTCAATAAGTTAGTTAATTTAAAGAAAAAATAAATTGTACAAATTTTACTAATTATCCACTATTTTAAACACTGACAACACAATGGTAATATCAGTTTTGGTTTGTTGTAAATTTTTTTGTCTGTAATCAATGAGCACTAATTACTTCTTGCTCCAAGGTAAAATTTTGTTGTTCAAGGAAATTTAAATATTTATATGCAATTTATATTTATATATTTATGCAATGAAAAATTTATAACTGAAAAAAAGTACATATACAGTCAAAGATCTATAATCTGCACAAGTTGAGGCCAAAGGTTGTGCGGATTATGGAATTTTGCGGATTATAGAGTATAATGGATTATGCGTCATTTTATCATTCTTAGACAGCATTTTAATTCTATAATCAGTATAATATGGAAAGATAAATATGAAATCTAGTAATTAATTTAATAAATAATCTAAAAAAATGCATTTTTAAAGTTTTTTTTTTTTTTTTTTTAAATGATATACAGTAGACTCCCTCAAATCCGCACTCCTAAAATCCGCAACTCTCTAAAATCCGCACATATTTTACGGATGTAAACAATGAAACATTCAGTTCAGATGTAGGTGCAAAATTTGACTTTTTTTAGTTTTATATCAATTCCATATATTTTTTAATTTGTAATTTTTGTTAAGATTATTGAATTCATGATTTTTCATAAAGAAAGAATAATTTATTTCTGAAAAAATAAAGATATTGCTGATATCATTGGTAATCACAATCTTATCAAATACATTTATGTATTAATCAAACTTTTTTAGTTATTATGTCTGGCTAAACCTGAAATAAAGCTTCATTATTTTATGATCTTAATGCGAAATAGTAATGTACTTTTATGAGGAAAGTTTCATTGAATAATTTAGGAAAAACACATTTCACCATGATGATAATGAATATTTAATTGTACATTATTGATTATTAATTTGACCTTTGCTTTTAGTATTTTTATAATTTTAAAAACTATCTAAATTTTATTATTTTAGTTTATTACCTATTTTACTATTTTAGCATATTGTAAACATTCATTATATTTTTGATTTCATTATTAATTACATTAAAATTACTTTTAAAAAATGTAAACAAAGCAATGACCAGAAATCCACAAAATTCTAAAATCCGCAAAACCTCTGGTCCCAAGCTGTGCGGATTTGAGGGAGTCTACTGTATATATGTATTTAAAGAACAATAATTACATAATAATGAGATTTATTTTTAAGGAATATTTTATGAAAGAAAGTATAAAAAAAATGAGAACAAGTTATGCACAAAAAATAACCAACACAAAGTAAAATAAATGGTAATTACTTCAGTATACTATAATGAAATAGTACTATGAATATTATTTAAGAAATCTTTTGTTTAACAAAAATAAGAATCGAGTGTTGTTTGTTTCAAAACCTGAAATGAATGAATCATGAATCTTTGATGAAATGTGCGTTTTTTCGAGATTTTTTAATTGATTTCTTGCTTGTTTTGGCTTTTTTTTTTACAAATTTCTCCTTTTTTCTGCGATTTTTCAAAAAAAAAAAAAAAAAAAAAAATTCAAGTATCAAAATTTATGATTCATTCAACGATTCATTCATTTCATCATGATTCATTCATGTAAATTTTGTTGAACGATCGCGGAAAAATCCCGTGTAAGCACCCCCCTCTAACTATTGTACGATTTTTCGTCACGTTTGAGGGGGCGGATTAACGGTATTTTACGGTATAATATTTAGTTCTCAGCTGGTGCTGTGTTTACTATTACTCTCCCGAACTTGCACAAACTGAAATAGCTACGAATGAACAGTTGTCAATTCGAACGTTCAGTAAGATTAGGCACGTTCCGTAATACAGTTTAGTTTTTTACTGTGAATAAAATAAAAGAGTAAATAAAAAAAAATACATGTTTTATTATGATTTTTATTATTTGTTAAAAAAAATCATTTTTGGATCACGGATTTGTAATTTTTTTAACTGTTTATTTCATTGTTTACATTCGTAAAGTAATGCGGATTATGGGTCTGCGGATTATAGATCCTCGACTGTAATGAGTTTAATTGTAAATGAAGGCCAAGAAATCAGCAAGAGGGATATAGGCCTAAAAAGGAGGGAGGATGCCCTTGTGGGGATCTTTATGTGATTCTAATCCATATTTAAGCAAGGAAATATAAAGTTCGAAGAAAATCTCTGAAAACTCAGAGTAATTGGGCAACAGGCAGCTAAGTACTAAGAATTTAAGTTAAAAAATTAATTTGAAAAGATGATTTTAGAATTTGTCAGAATACTATTTCTTATAAAAATAAAATAATTTGAAGATTATAATAACCATAAAATTGTTGAAACCAGCATGATAGAGATATAATTTAAACTTGGAAGACCAGGCTTGAAATACTATGATCCCCCCATGAAATCAAATTCTAAAATAACTTGTAAAGAGGCAGAATACATAAATAAGCTATCACAAGTTAATAAAAATGAAAACAAAATCAGAAAATTATTTCAAAAAAGATAACTCTTTGGTGAAAATTCAAGAATTTTAATTTTAAATAGTTCACAATCCATGGATAATTATAAAACTGATTAAATATGCAAAATGTTAAAATGTGCTTTTTATGTTCTAAAGGTACTCTTATCTCTTTTATGAATCCAATATATTTGTTTTTTAAATTTAAATTTTCAGTTAAAATCAACTTAAGTACAGGGTATTTTCTTTTAAATTGACACTATTTAGAACTCTCTGCAGCTAATTTTAATAACCGAAACTGATTAAAAATTTATAAGGGGACTATTGAAATCAAGGGAAAAAAGATTCCAAGGGAAAAAAAAAGTTCCAATTACCAATAAGGGTTATTTTATGTGACATGTTATGCTCGGCCGTCGAAAAAATTGTACAAAGATTGCAAGGTGTAGTGCAAAAGAATGGTGCTTATATTGAATGTTGCCCTCATAGGGGAAGTGAATATGAGGAATAAAACA
>CAXHSM010001376.1:18086535-18124827 GCA_964019185.1 Maratus speculifer | reverse complement strand
ATAATTAATATACAGTAGACTCCTTCAAATCCGCACAGCTTGGTGCCAGAGGTTGTGTGGATTTCTACTCATTGCTTTGTTTACACTCTTTAAACAGTCATTTGATTGGAATTAATAATGCAATCAAAACTATAATGAATGCTTACACTATAATAAAATGTTAAAATAAGTAATAAGCTGAAACAATAGCTAAATGTACAATTTTTAAAATGATTAAAAAATTAAAAGCAAAGGTTAAGTTAATCGTCAATAATGTATGATTAAATATTCATAATAAAGATGAAATGTAGTTTTCCTAAATTATTAAGTGAAATTTTCCTCATAAAGTTTCATAACTCATTCACATCAAAATCACAAAATAAGAAAGTTTTATTCCAGGTTTAGCCAGACTTAATAACCAAAAAAGATTGATGAATACATAAATAAGTTTGATAAGAAGATTGTGATGACCAATGATATCTCGATTTTTTTCAGAAATTTATTCTTCCTTCATGAAAAAAATATGAATTCAGTCATATTAAGAAAAATTACAAATTAAAATGCATATGAAAATGATAGTAAGCTAAAAAAGTCAAACTTTGTCCCCTGAATGTTTCATTGTTTACATCCATAAAATATGTGCGGATTTTAGAGTTGCAGATTTGAGAGAGTCTACTGTATATCTAAACTCTCTTTACTATATTTTGGGAACAAAAGGAAAAATAAAGTACAGTCGAAGTGCGGATTATGGAGTATTGTGGATTACAGAATATTATGAATTATACATCATTTTATTATTCCTAGACAGCATTTTAAATTTTTAATCAGTGTATCATAAAAAGATAAATATGAAATCTAATAATTAATTTAATATGCTACCTCAAAAAAATGCCTTTTTAAAGTTATTTTATTAAAAAAATTACATATATGTGCATTTAAATAAATGTATATGTTCTGTAATGCTGCAATCCATTTTTTACTATTAATAAAATAAAAGAGTTATATTAAAAAATGAATTTTTTTATGACTTTCTTTCAATTTTTTTATTATTTGTTTTAAAAAATCATTTTTGGATGACGAATTTGTAAATTTTCTAAAATGTTTATTTCATTGTTTATATTCGTAAAGTAACGCAAATTATAGAAAATTGTGGATTATGATAGCACCGATTATCGATCTTTGACTGTAAATAAGATATACAATCTGTTTTAAAGTGAAAATTATTAACTATACTACATGAAAGTTCAACCAGAACAAAATTTAATAAATTAGTGCCTTTTTGCGATACATGATTAATAGTAATTTTGCATGCTGGTATAAGAACTAATACCATCTACTGGTATAAGAAGATTCTAGTCACCTGTGTTTTGTGAGCTGCATATTATATAAAATAAAAGTTAGAGAAGATGCTTGTTTTTTCCTTCTCACAAAAACCAGAGGACTTCTCCAAGAATTTTACAAAAAAAAAAATGGTTATTTTAAAAAGGGAAATCGTAATGGAACTCAGTTACAGTCAAGGATCGACAATACTCGCACCCATAATCTGCAATTTTCTATAATTTGTGTTATTTTACAAATGTAAACAGTGAAATAAACAGTTAAGAAAATTCACAAATTTATACTCTAAAAATGATTTTTTGTAACAAATAATAAAAAAATTGACAAAAAAAAACATCTACTTTTTAAAATATAATTGCTTTATTTTATTAACAGTAAAAAACAAACTGTATTATGCAACATACTTATTTTTATTATTTTTTTTTTTAATGCACATACATGTTAATTTTTTAAATAAAATAACTTTAAAGAGGCATTTTTTGATATAGCACATTAAGTTAATTAGTAGATTTCATATTTATATTTTCCTATTATAATGGTTATAGAATTAAAATATTGTCTAGGAATAATAAAATGGTGCATAATCCATAATACTCTATGATCCACAATATTCCATTATCCGCACAACCTTTGGCCTTAATTTGTGCAGATTATAGAACTTTGACTGTATATAGAATAAATAGAAAATCTTTTTTAAGTTGCATAAACACAAACTATCATTTGATTATATATATATGCATATTTATTTCTTTTAAGTTTTGTTATAAAATAAAAAATTTAAAATTTATAAAATAAAATTATCCCTTAACTACTGTGACAAAAATTGTCCCATAACTGCTGTGAGCGGTCTCTCAGACCGCTAAATTGAAATATGAATAAAATATCAACTAAGTGGTAAAAAATTGTTCGCTTACCAATACATATCTACTTAATTGATTTATAAATCATCTTTCGAAACTTTAAGTTGATTTTTGAAGACTGAAGACAGGTATCCTGTTATATGAGAATAGTAAGGGGAAGCGAATCATTGTGAAAATTGAAGAAAAGAAATATGTAATTTTAAATTCATCTATTAACTGTTGTATAAAAATGTACTTTCTTTGTGAAAAATGTATGAATATCTAATAAAAGTATAGTTAAAAAATAAAAATTAGATTATATTCCAAAAAAATATATCGTCATAGAAATAGAAAACGCAAAGTTTACATACCTACATATTGTTTTTATATGGAGCTAAATACATGACAATTTATACATCATTATAGGAATTTAAAAAAAAAACAGTACCTTACTACACAGCAGAAAATGTCGAGTTACAGCCATTGCATAACATTTTCGTACATTGAAGGCAGATTGGATCTTTACAATCAATGCACTGATAGATTGTTTTCCTTTTTTTACTTGGAGGGCATCTTCTACATGTTTTTCTATACCTGACCAATTTTTTACAAGCTCCTCAATTTCATTTTGTGTGAGGAACACAGGACGTTTTCTCGAAAAATTACATTCAATTTTTCCCATAATATCATAAAAAAGCATAAAATTATCCGCAAAATAAAAACATCCTTCTCGGACAAAAACAGTTTCACAACTACTGTGAGCGGTATGTCAGACCGCTCCCCCAAGAAAAGAGTTAAAAAAAAAGTAGCTAGCTGAATGACAAGCGGAATGTCACCTTGGGGGTCCGTTTCAGGAAGGTAGAAGAAAGGGTGAGGATCATTATCTATTTTGAGGGGAGGAAATGAATGCGGGAAAATATGCAGCGGTCTGACAGACCGCACACAGTAGTTATGGGTTATTAAGAACAAGTTAGCAACTTAAAAACTTATATCCGAGTCGAAACCCGCCCAATTCCTTGAATGAAAATGTTTAAAAATTTTATTGACTGAACTATAAGAATATAACATCAATAATTATGAAAATTTTATTTTTATTAATTATAACTAATATAATCATAATTAATAATAGGAAATATTATAAGAAACACAGCCAAATGGTGTAGGAGTGCAAATCATAACAAAATATATCACAAATTGACCGAATCACCAAGCATTTACATTCTATAATCTAAACAAAAGGTATTCAAGCAAAATAGCTCAGCATTTTTATTTTTAAATATTTACTATATTGCTATTCTCACTCTTAGAGGGCAGATGCTATTTTACCTCCACAAATGATGCTTTTATATATATTTTAATATAAATATTAACAGTAACATTAACAACAATCATTAACAGTACTGTGTGAATTGGGTATGCGGAAATTTAGGGGGCGACACATTGAATCTTTGGTGTGGGCGCAGTTTTTTCTTCGCACGCCACTCAGCATTAAATATGTCTATTTATCGACGCATATTTTTTCTTTGTAATTCATTTTGAGTTTACTTATTTGTGGTTTAACAGATTTAACTGATGTGCAAATCCTTTTTAACTTGCTGTGTACGTTTTTCATTGCACATTATTTTTTATGTTACGTATTTTGTAGCATATCATAAAAATATATCGTACAAATTACACAACTTCCATAATTTTAGAAGTTATTGTGATAAATAAACTTACCTTAAAAAATATTTTGATAAAAGCATAAAACACTGCAATAATTTATTCCAGAGTTATAGATCCAGCAATAATTTATTTTTAAGAGACCCTAAATGATTGATTCAATTTGAATGAATCAGTTATGAAGATTTGTCTATAGGATTTAGCTGTACAAGGCATGTGCGTTATAACACAATTAAAATTATTCGATTATTTACTTAAATAAAATATTGATTTATTTTTTGTGTTAGAATTTTTATCCAGAAGTATATATTTTTCTTTCTCTAACTCCTCGCTTCTAAATTTCTTCTGAGACACGTTACAGCCTCCTTGGCTTACCGTAAAAACAAATCAACAAAATCAGTTTATTATTCATTTTTAAAACGGCGCATGCATTATTATTATATTAGTATTATTAAAGGTTTGCGGAGTAGGTGCTGCAGCAAATAAGGCGCATGCAGTTTATCAAAGTACCTATGTATCGAATCCTAAGCAGTTCATTACATTGATTATGACTCATTCACATTGATTCAATCATGTCTACTATAGCTGTGAAATAGATTGTTGCAGTATCTTATCTGATAATTTTTATGAAAACATTTGTTTAAGGTAAGTTTATTTATTATAAAGCTGCCAACAAGACAAATTGGAAATCAGTAAGATTTTTAATATGCAAATTTACTTGTTTTTAACACGTAACAGTGATGATACATACAGTGTGTGTAGTGTCCATGTTTATATAAAATATTTATGTGTATGAAATGTATTTCTACACATAATAGTATATTTTCTTCGTTAAAGTTATCTTAATTTGTCCAAGAGTAGGTATAGTTTTTTTTTCTTATGGTATGTTTTGTAAAAAATTTTCGTGAAATTATTTTTTTTGTGAAGAATAACATTTTGTCTCAAAAGATGAAATACAGTTTCTCAAATTTGAACCAAACATTTATTAATATTTTTCTTTAATACTTGAGCTATATATTTCTTTTCTGTCGGGCTTATTTTCTTTAAAAAATAAACATTTGTGAAGTACCTGTTTTATTGAAAAGAATTTTTTGAAGGGACCTTTTTTATTGAAATGGATTTTATTAGGGATGCACAACCTGTGGCCCGCGGGCCAAAAGTGGCCCGCGATGGGTTAACGTGTGGCCCGCGAGCTCTGTCAATTTACAACTGAATAAAATTGCAATTTTTGTGCATATGCGATAAGAAAAAAATTGTAAATTTCGTCAGTTTTCTACGGGAAAATATAAATTTTCGTCGCAAATTTCATTGATCGGTACTAAAAAATCGCGAATTTCATTAATTAAGTGCGGAAAAAAAAAGAATTTTGTCGATGAGGCTTGTAAATATCGCAAGTTTCACTCATCGGATATTGAAAAATCGCGAATTTTGTCCATGAATTTAGGCAAAAAATAGCAAATTTCTCCGATCAGGCACAGAAAAATCGCAAGTTTTGTCGATCAGGCATCGAAAAATCGTGAATTTTGTCGGTCTTACGCAAAAAATCGTACATTTCGTTGATCAGGCAAGAAAAAATCGTCAATTTTCTAGATAATGCTCGAAAAAATTGCAAATTAAATTCATCGCTTGCAAAGAAAAAAAATTGCATGTTTTGCAGTTTACCGCATGAAAAAAAAAAAAAAAACGCGAATATCGTTGATCAGGCACGGACGAAAAAATTTCAAATTTCGTTGATAAAGTACGTGGAAATCGCGAATTTATCGATGACGCGAGGAAAAAATGAAAATTTAATTAATAGGCTGCGAAATAATCGTGAATTTTATCAATTTATCCAAAGAAAAAAAATCGCGAGTTTCATCTTCCCGCGTAAAAAAAATGCAGATTTCGTCGGTTAGTACAAAAATCGCGAATTTCGTTGATCTGGCGCGAAAAATGTGGAAAAGATGCACATTTCATCGATCGGACACCGAAAATCGCGCGTGTTATAGATCGGATTCCGGAAAATCGCAAATTTCGTTGATCGGAGACAGGAATATTGCGAATTTTGTTGATCACTCGCGTAAAAATTGCTAATTACGTCGATTAGGCTTTAATAAAATCTCAAATTTCCTCCATTGGGAGAGAAAAAATCGCTAATTTCCTCGATCGGCGGTGGAAAATCGCGAAATTTGTCGATCAAGCGAGAAAAATCGTTAATTTCGTCGAATGGCTTTGTAAAAATCATGATTTTCGAATTTTGACGATTGTATGTGTAAAAATTGCGAATTTCGTTGGTCAGGCGCGGGACATTCACGAATTTTGTAGATTAGTCTCGAAAAAATTGTGAATATTATTGATCCTGCTAGGAAAAATCGCGAATTTCGTAAATCAGCTTTGAAAAATCGCGGATATCGTTGATCAACTTTGTAAAAAAATGAATTTTGTTGATCATGCAAGGAAAAATCGTGATTTTCATCGATCAGCTTCGTAAAAATTTCGAATTTTGTTGATAAGGAGCGGAAAGGTCCTGAATTTTTTCGATCGCCTTCGTAAAAATTGCGAATTTTGTCGATCAGGCTCGAAAAAATTGTGAATTTTGCCGATTATGCGAAGAAAAGTCGCCTATTTCGTCGGTCCTGCGAAGGAAAATCGCGAATTTTGTCGATCATGCAAAGAAAAATCGTGAATATCATTGATCGGTTTCGTAAAAATCGCAAATTTCGTCGATCAGGCGCTGAAAAATAACTAATTTTGTCAAAGGGCTTCAGAAAATCGTGTTTTTGTCAACGAGGTTCGGAAAAATCGCGAATTTTGTCGATCAGGTTCGGAAAAATCGCGAATTTTGTCGATCAAGTGTTGAAAAATTGCAAATTTCGCCGATCAGGTGCGGAAAAATCGCGAATTTCGCCGATCAAGTGAAGAAAAATCGAGAATTTCGTAGATTTGCTTAGTAATAATCGTGAATTTTGTTGTTGAGGTGCTGAAAAATCGCGAATCTCGTCGATCATGTGCGGAAAAAATCGCAAATTTCGTTGATCATGTGAGGAAAAATCACCAATTTCGTCAATCAGCTTTGTAAAAATAGCGAATTTATTTGATCAGGTGCGAAAAAATTCTGCATTTTCTCGATCGGTTTCATAAAAATTGCAAATCTTGTTGATCAGGCGAGAAAATGATGCAAATTTTCTCATTCAGTTTCATAAAAATTGCAAATTTTGTCGATTGGTTTTGTAAAATGTGCAAATTTGGTCGATCAGGCGTGGAAGAATTACAAATTTCGTTATTCGGGCACAGAAAATCGTGAATTTTGTTGTTCAGGCACGAAAATTCTTGTTGATCGACTCCTCCTCTCTCTTTCGTTCATAAAGTTCACATTTTTTTCGGTACCAGCAATTTATGCTTATTTTTAGCACTTTTAATAAAACAAAATTTACTCTCCTGAAAAAAGTCAAAGAATATTTTTACATCTTGAAAATAAAACTTGAAACATCTGTTATATATATACTAAAATCTGCTGATATATTCTTACCATGTGAATTAAATTTTTTGACTGGGTAAGCAAACTTAAAGGAGTACCCCCCCCCCGCCATTCCCCTCTAAAATCACATTTTTTATCCGATTATAGGCCACAGATCACCTCCTTTAAATCGAATCCTTATTATTGATGTGGCCCTCGACCACTCAGACATATTTCTAAGTGGCCCTTCACTTGAAAAGGTTATGCACCCCTAGATTTTATGAAAGGACCTGCTTTATTTCAATGAATTTTGTGAAGCGATCTGTTTCATTGGAAAGAATTTCGTGAAAGGGCTTGTTTTATTAAATTGATTTATTGATTGATCCACCCCTTATCTTTATAAAGATGTAAAAACATAAATAAATCTGTTAAAAACGTATTACATTTATAATGGAATTTTAGAATATTTAATTTTAACAGGTAAATCTTTCATTCTCTTGATTTGAAATACATAATTTAACTAATTCCAGAATACTTTTGCAATATTACTTTGCCTTGGCTTTTTTTTAAACATTTGGAAAACAGTTGTTGTTTTGGTTCAAGAATGGACCCTTGTGGTATTCACATTTTATGTTTATATATATTTTTTCTAATTCGAGGAATATTAGTGAATTTAAAAAAATACGAGAAAAAATGAGATGAAGAATATTATCACATTTTGTAGTAAAATTCGAAAATATTTATATACCTTTCATCAGATCGGATATTTCGAGCATCTGAAAAAAAAAAATAGTTCCGGATAATCAAGTTTACTGATATTCAATAGGCTTCTTTCCATTCTTACATGCTAAGTTCAAACCAAATTTCAAGTCTCTATCTCATTTTGTTCGTGAAATGGAGCGTTTACAGACAAACAGACACACACACAAAAACAGACCGACTGCAGACTTTTTTTTTCAAAAAATATGTTTTTTGAATCTCCAGTATCAGAAACATGTAAATCCATCAAAAAAAATTTCGATTTTCAAAATGTTTGCAAGAGTTAACTTATCCTGTGCATAAATGGAAAAAATAAATAAATAAAAGACATTATATGAAAGTTTGTCTTTTAAACCAAAAAATTAGATTTTATTATCAAGTCCACTGATTATGATGTTTGGAACGATCACAAAAAGGAAATAATTGAATGTTGAACTGATTTATTGTAAATATATATATGTGTATAAACAGAATTTATTTAAAAGTCGTTTTTAATCTCTGAAAAAATTATTTTCCAAATGGTAGTTCTAATTTGTTAAATTATTTTTTTTTTCAATGATTGCAATTTTTTTTAATTATTGTATTATTATTTTAAATTTTGTACAGTTTTGGCTTCCAAAAGTATGTGTTGTTGCAAAAAGATATAAACAGTCATGAAAATAAACCTGATGAATGTTTATTCTTATTTTTACAAATAATAACGCATATGGTTTATACACACTGAGGTACCCAACTGGCGTCAAAATGTCATTTATTTGCTTAACAGATTTATCATATAAATGTTATAGTAAATTCTTTTCTTCTAAAATTATTGCCATTTATTCAGAATTATTTCCTTTTTAAAATATCAGAAAATGTTTAACTTATCAGTTTATTTTGTTTTCATTTTGAAATAAAAATAGTGTGCTTTTACTGCATACTATATGCAACAGGTAAAAGAAATGGATTTTCAAAAATCTAAAAGATTTTCGCTGGTTCTTATATGACATTTCTTTATACATTTTATTAATTTATAGTAAAATTATTGTTTTTTATATATTACTTACATCTTCATCTATATAAAAATAGGTAAGTGGCTTGTTTACTCAAAATAAATTTTCTAAGTGTTTAAAAAATTGTTTGAGTATATGAAACAAGGAGTAGGTTGTGAGAAAATTTGATTTGTCTCGCCAAACCCACTTTTTCCACCCGCTAAAGTCCCTATACTGAAAAAATACCAATTTAATTTTAAATTCCAAAAAGTAATAAATAAAAATGTTTGTTGTTGGTTTTTTTTACAAAATTAATTTAATTTTTTTTAGTGTTTCTTTTAACTTACTTTCATTAAAATTAACAAAAGCATAAAAAATGAATGTTTTTAAATGTATTAAACAATAGAAAAATATTTAAAAACTTTTAAATGCACAGAGTTTAAATTAAATTACTGTTAGTTCAGTTATGAAAGGTAATTGGATTTATGGGAATTTCGAAGAATTAACCAATTATTGAAAGTCTATATCAATTGGTTTCATATATGGCAACTTATATTTGTTACCAAATTTCTTGATATTTTGTCAAGTTGACTAAAATTTGGCAATATTTTGTTCAATTGGCTAAAATTTGATAATATTGTGGTAATCCTGTCATGAATATTTTTCAACAAATACTCATTGTTGAACCTAAGAAAATAAAGAAATAAAAGGTAATCAAATCTAATTAAAAAAAACAATGTTCTATTTCTGTATTGCTCCCAGGAATATGTACATATTGTAAATTTCAAATCTCTATGTCACGTGTGGGTGAAAAATGGGCATAGATGTCGTATATGCACCAGGGTTTCTAACTGGCGTCAAAATGGTGTTATTGTGCTTGAGACAATAATTCTGCTATTATTGTTTATTTATATATAAAATCTTTATTTTCTTTCATTTTTTATTACATAAATTGTTTGTTTCTATAGTTATTAATTACTTTTTTTATTTACTACAAATTCTTTTTAAAACAGTAGAAAATAATTTTAAAATGTAAATGAAACTGGTATTCAAAAACGAGGTTTTGTCAAATGTCCATTACAAAAAAATTGCGCCAAATCTGGTGCACATATGAGATCTGTGCCAAAAAAATGAGTTACATGAGTTCAACACATAAAATATAAGTTAAAAGAAAGCATGAAATAGAATAAGAAGAAATGATGCCATAAATTGAAATATCTGATTAAAATATATAATTGTTTTTTATTTTCAACCACTAAATATAAAATATTCTTTTGGCGATTAAAATATCCTATTGAGAGATTATCTCAAAATCAAAGTTTTTTATGCCCCCCTTTTTTTTAATAGAAAAAAAGAACAGATTTTATATATTGTATATTTCTACTCTTACAAAGTATATAAGTTGAAACTGGTGTGAAACAATAAGAACTATCAAATCTTAAAGCATCATTAAGATAGATTAATAAAAAATATAGAATAAATAGATTTTAATAAAGATTAAAAAAATAATGCAGTCCAAAAGCCAACAGTACAAAACCCTAAGTCATCAAGCTTAAGAAAAAAAAAATCTTTATTTTATGGAAAAGTAGTCATAGGGGAATCTAATGATTCATGTTTGCCGGAAGCAAAGTGGTGCATAAGCCAAAAAATAATAATATCACTAGTGGTTATCTCATAGGATTAGCATTGTTTTTTCCTGCAGCCAGTTTTCCATGTTTTCTACATTTGATTGTATGGTAAACACAATGCTAAACCTTCGAGTCAACCACTAGGTGGTTGTAGTTTTTGGCTTATGCACGACTTCGCTTCTGGCAGACATGGATGAATAGATTCCTCTATTACAACTCATCCATAAAATAAAGACATTTTTCTTGTGCTCAATGACTTAGGGTTTTCTGCGATCGGCTCTTGGACTAATGACGTTTTATTAAGATTTTTCAGTTTTTATTTACTTGAAACTCTAATTTATAAAGAGGAGAAAAATTGATTACTTGCGATTCTTCTGAAAATTATGCTTTTGTCATACAAGATGAGGTACAGTTTTATCATTGGATCCAGGCTATGGGTAGAAGAAATCGCTAATTTCAAGGCTCCACCCACCCACTAACAGTTTTTCAATGTCTTTGTGTACTTTTTCTATTAAATTTGTGTGGTTTCAATTTCTTTCGTTTTTTTTTCCTTTTCAGCGTGGTCGCGCAAGAGAGTAGGAAGCCGCCGCGTTGAGCGACCCTTCGTCGGCGACCTGTACCTATGTCCCAAATAGCCCTACTTTCTTGCGCGAAGCGTTGTCGCCAATAGGCGACCACGGATAGCGTCAAAATTCTTTACTTACGACCCGAATGCCTTGGACTCTAAATAGAAAAGAGGAAAGAACAAGAAAAATTGAAACCGGACAAATAAAAAAAAAATAGACAAATTAAAGGCGCTGAAAAACAGTTAGTGGGTGGGTGGAGCTCAGAAATTAACGATTTCTCTGCCTAAGTCCCGAATATACTTGTCCTGGGTAACACCCATCCTAGCTACGCCACTGGATCTGCTGTTCAGTATAAAAACATAAATAACTTTTTAAACATATGCATGCAGAAAACTCACTTTGGTATTGATGCCGAGTGGTATTTTTTTGCCACATCCCATGGGACAAGTTCCTGTGGTGGTCTAGGAGGAACTGTCAAAAGACTTGCTACAGAGCAAGCTTACAAAGACCCTATGCAAACCACATACCGTATTTTCGGGCGTATGCGCCGCACACACCGTAAGCGCCGCACTTACGAAAATACATCAAAATATTAAAAATTGCGTTATAGTCAGTGTTTTTTCGCGTTTTTTTTTAACATTTGTAATATAAATCCAATTTTAAATTTAGTATATTTAGTATATATTTTATGATAAAATTAAATTTGTATTCGTGCAGCCTTTTTTTAACGATTTTTTAATACGTTTTTTATAGTTTGTAACGAGGTTTGCAGGGATTTATCGCGATATTTGACGAAATTTACAGGGTTTTATCGCGATATTTGACAAATTTGCAGAGTTTTTTCGCGATACTTGAAAAAATTTTAGCTTTTTATGGGGATGAGCAAGGGATAAACCATGATGAATTAAATGAATCATGAATCTTGATACTTGAACCAATACTTGAAAAAATTTGCGTTTAAAAAAAATAAACGTAAATTCTGTCGAAAAAACGCAGAAAAAAAGGAGAAATATGTAAAAAAAAGCATAAAAAGAATGAAATCTATTAAAAAAATCTCGAAAAAACACACATTTCATCAAAGATTCATGATGAATAATGTTTTCATCATGATTCATACCATTCTCATTCGCCTTTGAGAATGGTATGAATCATGATGAAATGAATGAATCATGAATCTTCGATGAAATGTTCGTTCTTTCGAGACTTTTTAATAGATTTCATGCTTTTTTTCAAATTTCTTCTTTTTTCTGCGTTTTTTCGCCTAAATTTACGTTTTTTTACCGTTTATTTATAGATACGACATATTTGCGGTATTTCTCACAATTTTTTTGACAATTCTTTTTGGCGTTCTTTTTGCGATTTTTTTATAAATTCACAATTTTTCCGCAATCTTTTAACATAATTTGTGTTTTTTAGAGTTTTTTGAGATATTTCGCGTTTTTACTGCAATCTTTCGTCGAAATGTGGGTTTTTTAGCGATACTTCGGCGAAATTCATGATTGTTTTTGCGATCCTTTCAATAAATTTGCGGTTATTTTTCGTGATTCTTTGGCGAAATTAGCATTTTTTTCAGCGATTTTTTGATAGTGGGAACTAGCGTTTGATTGGGAAGGGTTGATTAACGGGATTTTACGATAATAAATTTGTAGTTTTTCAAGTGATCCTATCATGAAATACACATTTTCTTCTTTTTACATATTCGCGCTTTTCCCGCGAACCTTTGATAAAAATCGTTTTTTTTTTCTGCCGATCCTTTGATAAAATTCTTGGTTTTTCTGCGAATGATTGACAGAAATTAGGCTATGATTTGTCGAAATTCGCGATAATTTTTATGCTTCGCATTTTTTTCTTGATGATTGACTTTTCACAATTTTCAGAAAAATTCCGATCAGAATTGCCTCTGTAATGAATATCGCTGCAAGGGGAAAAAATATATCGTATCCGCCGCCCCGGCAAAAGCGCCGCAGTAAGCATAATTTTAACTTTTAAACTCGTATGCGCCGCGGCGCTTACGCCCGAAAATACGGTAATCACTTCCTGTCATCTTTGTGATTTTGCAAGTAAAGATATTCCTGGCATAAATCTCATATATTGTACAAATGAAGAGTATAATTTAAACGTTACTCAACACTATAGTCTGATAAGACAAAATGGATAGAACCTGCTGATAAAAGAGTATTTAGGTATTTAGGTTAGGTTATTATTTAACCTATAGTTAGGGAAATTCATTATTTTACTTGCCACTTGTGAGTCATTTTTAGGTAGTCTTCAAAAATCACAGAATATTGAGATGTGCATAAAAGATTTTTTTTATTATTTACTAGCTAGCTGTATATTGTAACTTTCCGAATGACTTTGGTGCAAGTTCTATTCTACATTAAATTTTCCTCCTTTGTATATATTTCTTAATTTTATAGAAACAAATGTGTGAAAATACAATGAAGTAACAGGAATCGACTATTTTCGTTGTTCCATAAAATTTGTACAAACAATTATCAACTGTATGTTTCATTTTGCTGGTTAGCTGGCAAAGTTTTCTAGCGATTTCAAACGGTATTAAATGTCTGCATTCTAAATGTTCAAAATTTCCGAATTTTGCAAGAACTTGTTCAGTAGTTACTTGAAAAACAGTTGTAGAAGTTCCTCTCTCAAATTTACAATTTTAAGAGTTTTTGCATGTCACATCGCAAAATTGATTGGATCAAAAATCATATTGATTAAAAAAAAGAATCCCCCCCTCTCCCTACGGATATCTGAAAATGTCAAGTGCCAGTCCCTCCCCCCCCCCTCCAAAGTGAAAACATTGTATATGTACAGCGCCCTATCTCATAAACTCTGGATAAGGAAGTAGGTGGTATAGGATAGACAGACAGTAAAAAACCAACAAACTATCAGACAGGCAGACAAATAAACAAACACACAGACAAATAAATAAACCGATAAACAGACAGACAGACAAATAAGGAAACCGACAAACATTAATACAAAGAAACTGACAATCAATCTGACAGACAAACAAACCGATAATGTTGTGTATGTACAGCCCCCTATCTCATAGGCTTTGGAGAAAGATGTAGGTTGGGAGCAGGATCAACATTTCTACTTATAGACACGCATATGTATATGTATTTACACTTGAGTAAAGTCAGATGTCTAAAACTACAGGGTGGAAAATTTGATGAATGAATTTTGTGCCATTTAAGGCATTGAAGCTTGAAAAATTGGCTACTTAATTCAGAGTTAAAATTTAGTACTGTTTGTTTAAAAATGTTCTGTTTATTATATTTTTCTTTTTGTTTTCAGATTCAAAGGCAGGTAAAACTTTTTCGCTGAAGTCCAATAAGTCATTTCCTTGGATGAAACGACAACAATCCGATAAATATTGATTCTTTGAAAAAGTTTATGCTATCAACCGAAACAAAACTTTTTCACATGCAAAAATGTCATCGATTGCAGAAGAAAATTCTTGTTCTAGTCACCAGCAATTTGTTTCTCGAAATGAAGATAAAGAAAAACATTCCTCCATCGCTACAGGAGAAAAAGTTTTTATTTGTGAAATATGTTCTAAAACATTTTCTAAGAATAGTTATCCAAGTAGACATCTCTTGATTCATGCAGGTGAGAAACTGGTTGTTTGTGGAACATGTTTTAAAGGATTTTCTGATAAAAGTAATAGGAGAAGTCATCTTTTGACTCACACTGGAGAGAAACCTTTTATTTGTGAAATATGCTTCAAAGGATTTTCTCATAAAAGTACTTTGAGAAAACATATCGTGACTCATACAGGAGAAAAGCACTTTGCTTGTGAAGTATGTTCCAAGAGATTTTCCCGGAGTAGTAGTCTAAGCAGGCATCGCTTGATTCATACAGGTGAAAAGCCTTTTGCTTGTGAAATATGTTTTAAAGGATTTTCTCAGATTAGTGATCTAACAAGGCATCTCTTGACACATACAGGAGAAAAACCTTTTATTTGTGAAATATGTGCCAAAAGATTTTCTCAGAATAGTGTCTTCAGAACCCATCTTTTACTACATACAGGTGAAAAACCTTTTGTTTGTAATATATGCTTTAAAGGATTTTCTAATAAAAGTACTTTGAGAAAACATATTTTGACTCATTCAGGAGAAAAATCTTTTGCTTGTGAAGTATGTTCCAAGAGATTTTCTCGGAATGATAATCTAAGAAGACATCTTTTGACTCATACAGGAGAAAAACCCTTTGCTTGTGATGTATGTTCCAAGAAATTTTCTCTTAATGGTAATTTAAGAAAACATCTCTTGAGTCATACGGGTGAAAAACCTTTTGTTTGTGAAATATGTTCCAAAGGATTTATTCAAAATAGTGATCTAACAAGACATCTCTTGACACACACAGGATAAAATCCTTATGTTTCTGAAATGTGTTCCAAAGCTTGAAACTGTCTCGACACTGTCAACTAAAAAGACATCTTGGGATTGATATAGAAAAAACTTGTTGTTTGTGCAACATGTTTTCCAAAGAATTATTTGTTAAAAATTATTTAAAAAAGCATTTGTCTCATATTAAATACATACTTATAAAGAATCTCTTGTATTTTTTTTTCTTTTTGTTAAAGTTGAGTATGAATCCTGTATGTGCCGTTGCATTTACTGTTATTGCAACTCTTCTGTTTTAGCATTTAGTAATAAAATTAAAAAATTGTAAAAATTTTCCTTGTTTGACACAATTGTCATTTTGGTAAAAAAAACAAATAAGTCGAGACCTGTTCATTCGTTTTTGGAACCTTCTGATTGTTTTAATTTAAATATTTGTTATTCTTTTGTAAATACCTTTGTACCTCAATATGTAACGCAATACGAAACGGCTTTATTAAAATAACTTTTTAAAAATAGATGACACATATGTTAAAAAAATTCTTTGTGAAAAATAAATCATATTTGTTAAATTTTCTTCTTAAAAAACTTTCCAAAGATTTAGATTAAGCATGTCTCATTTTTCATGTATTCTTTGCACCGTTCATGTGCTGAGTATTTTTCTAAAATTATGTAAATAATTAATTGAATATTTATTTGGCATGTTTAGTCAATTCATAAATAATAGTTTTATAAACTAATCAGAATACGAACTTTTATTTTTAAGGTCTTGCTCCTTTTGCTTCTTGTTTGTGTTCTACATTATCAAATACAGAAAAAAAATGAAAAAAATGACACTGCAATATTGCCTCCTTTCATCTCTATAATAATAACCTAATCATGTGACTATTATCAATAGTTCCACGCTGACCATTTCGTTTTTTCTTTTATCAATTGGATTAAAGTTTTGTATTATAGCCAAGCATGAGGTATAAATTGCCAAATACAGTTCCATCGCTATTATTTCATTTATATTATAATACCCTGAAACATGTGGCTGCTGTATACATTTTCGATTTTCATATGCAGAACTTCCCTTTGATTAAAAAATCAAAATTCTTTTTTTAATAAGACTACATAAATATTCCCATGATCATAAAGAATTCTTGGTACTTTATGTTAGGCAAGCATAATTCTTGCTAATACAATTTTTTAACTTACCAGTTAATATTTTTTATTTTTCTCATAGTTAATTAAAACAGTTTTAATGTAAAATTAAGTATCATGGTTTACAGCATTATTATTTTTTTCTTTCTTGTTCAATAAGCGATGAAAATATAAAATAAATACGCGAAATCCACGAATTTTAAGTATTTCAGTTTTAAACGTAAGTCTTATATTTAAAAAATTGTGAAAAGATTACATTAAAAAAATTAATGTAATGCAAAAAACTAGGACAGGAATTAAGTCTAGTGATTTATCCCCCTGTGCGGGTCTAACATAAAAATACCGGATTATCCCAACGACCAATTTCCCCAAATTATGCAATTTAGCAAAAAATTGTCGATAGGCAAAATGCTTACCATATTAGACAGATTAACATATTTTTCATCTGAATAACTGTAGAAAAAAATATATTAACAAAATATTATTAAAAATGCACATAAAACATTGATTTAAATATCACTTGCTGATGCAACAAATAGCGCAGTTTCGTATGACGTCACAAATGAACCGTTGAAAGTCAAACAATCGTTGGATTGGTAGATTGGTGGATTATGGTTGCGGCTGGAGGTCAGCCGACAAGATTTGATTGACTGATGAAAAGTAAATCAGCTGATTGCAACTGCCCTATATGTAGTGACTGTGACATTTAGGATCAGCCATTATTGCCATATAAACCTATTGCATGGCGATAATTTTTTGGTCGACTGGATAATCAAGTAGTACCAAATACCGAATTCTTGATTTCTCTCTCAGAATCTTCTGATTTGGCAAAGGATTGAGTAAGTTAAATGTAAATTAATTTAGGAATGAAAGTAGCGTAACTCATTGCTTAGCATGAATTTAATGAAGACCAAACTGGTCACCAAGGGATGATAGTCATTTTTCACAATGTGGTCAAATCTTGTGTGTTTGCAAATTTTATCTGAAAAACGTCTCTGATATTCTCCGACTTAATTTTGTGTCCTACCATTTTGAGGTACGTGAAGATCATTGTTATAGGTCACATGGTTGGGAAAATTTGATATGTGGGTCATTGTAATTTAATGGAAATGAAGATTGAAAAAGTTATTAAGTTGTTGAAGAATTGGCAGCAATCGAAAGTGGAAAGCTGGCAACATTTTGCCAGATTTGGCAAGAAAATCGATTTTCAGGATTACCAGTGCCATTAAAACTTGGCATCAAATGAAACAACATTAACAAATTTGGCACCGATTTATCATTGTTAATCTGCTCAAAGTGCATTATTTTGTTGTGTTAAACTCAAAGCTAATTTTTTACTGAGCTAGACTTAGACTTTCTTGATGTTGCGCTACAATACGAGAATGTATATGCAAAGTTTCACCAAGAAATTATTCTAATGATTTTGGCCAAATCTTGTAAATTGATTAAAAAGAAATACTTTCCAATTGTAATCTATATAAATAAAAGGAATTCCGAGGATAATTAATTGAATAATTAATTGAGGCACACAAAAAATCGTCTGCTAAGAAAATCTTTTTTCATTTTGAACTCTATAAATAAAAGGAATAAAGCAGAAGAAATATAAAACAGATAATGTATTTATCACAAAAAATCGTCTGCTAAGAAAATCTTTTTTCATTTTGAACTTTTATAAATAAAAGGACAGATAGGCTCTCAAACAGTGAATCGTCGAATATAATTGAAGAACAAATGGAAGAACAAATGGAAGAACAAATGGAAGAACAAATGGAAGAACAGAAAGAAGAACAGATGGAAGAACAAATGGAAGACCTCTTCATTAACAATAAAAAAAGATATGCAAACGAAACCCCAGAACACCGAGAAGAAATCTAATTAAAACTGACGAGACATGGCACAGAAACGTGAATGTGTGGGGTTGTAGAACTGGCATTCAGATAGTCTTCGGGCTACTGAGGGCGGGCAACCGTCTAGTAATCTTTAAATTAAATTCAATGGTACTGCCATCTATGGTCTTATTAAGAAATAAGAAAGATTTAATAACTATATATTTACTTTTTTGGATTTATTAATTAGCCCTTTATAGTCTAACTGTACTTTTACATACCATTAAAGAAAATTCAATGTAAAATTTGTTTAATTCTTCTATCTAATAAAAGCAGATTACACTTTTTGTACAAAATAATTTGCTAAATCCTATTTCTGAAAATACAAATGAACAGTCAAAGCTCACCATTTTTCAACATGGTTCTTTTCTTGAACCTTTAAACTGGGTGTCGCTTTTCACCTTTTAAAAAATGTTATATGAAAAATTTGCAACAATAAAGCACTTCCTTTAGGGCAAGTGAAAATGTAACGTAATAATTTTTGGTAAAGTAAGTGTTAAGTATAAAGTTTTTGCTAATTTTGGATCTGCTCCTCCCTTTCAGATATCATATGTTGTAATAAAATCTTTGAATTTTTATAAAAGTAGATAAAAAGCTGAAAAGAGATAACAGGTTATTTTGAATCAAAGGCCATATTACAAATAAAAAGAGAAAATTTTGATTGCATAAAATACTATATTATATCAAATGGCAACCATCCCTTTCCCTAGAGATATCGTATGATATCATATACGAGACCCTCCCTCCCCCCTAAAATAATAAAGTTATATATATTTGCACAGCCCCGTGTAAATATATACACGATAATATTTGTTAAATGTATATTGCCTAATGTGCCCATTATGCCATATTAATACTGACATCGAACAAAGGAATAAAACAACTTTTTGCTTTTAATACAAAATTTATTTGTGCAGTCAAATTCCATAATCCGCACAAGTTCGGGCCAAAGGTTGTGCGGATTATAGAGTATAATGGATTATGCATCATTTTATTATTCCTATACAACATTCTAATTCTCTAATCAGTATAGGGTAACATCCCCAGTAATTGGCACATTAAAAATTTGTCTTTAAACTTACTTCAATTTTCATTACAAAGAAATAAGATATTTTCTTGGAAATATTTTTAAATCAAAGAATGCATATCTGTGCATCTATTTTGCCCACTAAAAGCAAAAAAAATTCGAAAAAGTATTTTTATAAAAATATATTTATAAAAAGTTGCTGAAATCACCAGTAATTGGCACCTAGAGCACCAATGTATGACACCTTGTGATCCAGTTATTGACACAAGTTTATATTAAAAAAAAAACTTTACATTTTGCATTGGGTTTAATCGCTTTAAATGAATTCACTGTAGATGAAGATGCCATATTCCAGGTTTTTGAGAGTAAGAAATCAGCATATTAGTCTGAAATGTGAACACTTTAAAGCAATACAACATACTTATATTAATACCCAGTAATTGTGATGTTGGTCCCAGTAATTGTCATATGAAGCTATAATGGATTCCAATTATTGATAATATTTCATATTTTCAAATAAAAACAAAATGATAAACAAAATTAGTCTATAACTTCAAAAGTGCTTCCAAAATAAGTGGTTTAATCTCAAATTACTTGCGAATTCCTTGTAACTGGAATAGGTGCCAATTACTTGGAACTAGCAAATTTGAAGCACCATTAATTGGCATCTATCATTAATTCACCAATCCAAATATATGTGTCGAAAATACATTTACGCAATTAAAGTAACCCTTTTTAACTAAATAAAACTGTTTTCAATTAAAATTTAAAATATATTATAAATAAGATAATAATGAATTGAAAAGTATACCTTCATTAAGCCAAACAAGAAGCATTTGCAACAAAAATGGCTAATTTCATACCAGCCATAATTGTTCCTCTTTCCTAGGCACTATTGTCATCTAGTAGCATAAATCAAAGTTATAATCTTTAACGTAAATGAGCATATAACTGGTATATGGTCTTGCATTTTTAAAAGACTGGATATAAACCTTATTTTAGGAAATGTTTGTAGGATGTGCCAATCACTGGTGCACGCCAATTACTGGGGATGTTACCCTACTATGAAAGGATAAGTACAAATCTAATAATTAATTTAACAGCCTATTTCGAAAAATGCCTTTTTAAAGTTATTTTATTAAAAGAAATTGATATATGTATGTGCATTTAAATAAAATTAATTACATAGGATCGGTATACAGTTTGTTTTTTATGTTAAAAAAAGAAGAGTTATATTACAAAAATAGCTGTTTTATTATGATTTTTTTTCCAAATTTTTTGTTAATTGTTTTAAAAAATCAATTTTGGATCATGGATTTTTTAATTTTCTTTACTGTTAACTTCAGTGTTTACATTCGTAAAGGAACGCGAATTATAGAAAATTGCGGATTATGGGTGCGCGGATTATCCATCCTTGACTGTACATTATTGCTTGTAGTTCTAATTTTTCATGTATCTTTCAATTAAAGTTTTTCATATATATATTTAATTCATATTTAATTTTTTAAAGAATCGCTTCAATTTTTATGGCATTTGAATATTATTTGTAAAATATATTTTTTTAAATGATAAACGTATAATATTTATTGTTAAAAAGAAATTTTCCCAAATTTTTAATTTGTGAAATAAATTTGTGATAATTTAAGTTTATAGAATCAAATTTTGAGTCTTATATGCCACTTAATACATTTTGGATATTGGGGTATTACATCACCCCTCCTCCACACATACAAAGGGATGTGGGATGGAACCTTCCCCAAAAACATTTGCGAATGCTATTACCCTTGACAAACTTACTAACTTAGTTGCAAATTTGTTTAACATTTAAATAAAAACAACTATGGACTTTTTTTCCTGATAAACATGGCAAAAGTTAAACATCTAATTGGAAATATTATTAATCATTTTACAAATAAAAACTATATTATATTTTTCTAACTCTGTACCTTTGTAATAAAAATTAATAAAACTAGTTGGTAAATGCTGAAATTTGATTTGCGTTTTAAGCTCCTCTCCTCACCCCCCCCCCTCGAAAAAAAGTCTTAGCAATGGCCTTGAATACACTGGCTGGTACAAAGAGTGTTGCTGTCGTAACAAAACCATAGTGTATACAGTAGACTCCCTTAAATCCGTGAACGCCAGAAATCCGTGCATTTTTTTCAGATGTAAACAATGAAATTAAAGATGCTGCTGAAGTCAGCGGCTAACGCAATGCAAATAATTATCTAAATATATTTTTAAATACTTTTCAACGTTTTCCTTTTTTTAAAATATTTTTCAATTTAAATTTTGCAATGTTACATAATACCTTTCTTAGACGTACGATGATCGATATTTAATCGAATTAATCATTATCGTATCGTTGTTGCAGCGTAATATAACTTTCAATGGCCGTTTGGTAGTGTTTTCAATTCGCGTGGCTGGATAATTTTTGCTATATAAAATTATTATTTTAATAGTTCTATTACTATTTTCGTATCCCTCCTAGTTACGAAACGAATTAGGGTATCTACATCCGGTTTATTAATTATGATGATCGATATCTTATCGAAATAATCATTATGGTATCGTAGTCGCAGCGTAATATAGCTTTCAATGATCTTTTGGTAGTGTTTATAATTCGAGGGGCAGGATAATTTTTGCAGTATAATATGAATATTTTTTAATTATCAAGCATTTTTTATTTGATTTTTGTTTATTAGCAAAGACAAATATTTTTTATAAAAAAGATTGATTTTTCCTCATCATTATTTATATTTATTATTGCATCTTAATTATTTACTTTATTTTAATATTTTTCTAAAATTTTAGTTTACTTAATTACTTTAATAATAACTTGCTTTTTAAATATTTATTTATCTAAATATTTTACTAATTATTTTAATGTTTTAATTTATTATATGCATTGATTACAATGCCTAACTACCAATCAAATTAATGTTTAAAAAATGTAAACAAATCAATGACCAGAAATCCGCAAAATTCTAACATCAGCACAACCCCTGGTCTCAAGCTTTGCAGATTTGAGGGAGTCTACTGTACTCTAAACTGATGATTGTCACACTTTTTATGCTATAGCTTTATTTGAGAAACAAAGGGTGTACAGAGCATCTTAAAAAATCTAGAAGGTATACGGTATGTTATTGTGTATACCCTCCACTACATCCCTTATGGCATATGTTTAGACATATTCCTATTTATTATTGTTGATGGTTTTTCTCACTAAATGCAGAACATCTGACATTTCATTTTGTAATTTCTTTTTTGCCGTTTGCATTATCTCCTTTTTTTGTTCAAGCGTTGTAGTTTAGGGTATATGCCGTATACCTCTAGATTTTTTTAGAAGCTGCGTATACCCCTGTTTCTGAACTAAATCATTGACGTATATACTGTTTCCATGAATGTTCCTGACTTTAGCATATATACTCTGCCTATAATGTTCATATCCAGATTTTTTCACAAATACAACACTAGCTTGTGTCATCACAACAGAAAGAGAATCCTAAATATTTATACGATAGACTCCCTCAAATCCGCACAGCTTAAGACCAGGGGTTGTGCGTACTTCAAAATTTTGCAGATTTCTGGTCATTGCTTTGATTACATTTTTTAAACAGTAACATGAAGGTAGTTAATAATGCATTTGACATTATAATGAATGCTTTTAATGTAATAAAATATTAAAATAAGTAATATGCTAAAACAATAAAAATTTATATAATTTTTAAAATTATTAAAATATTAAAAGAAAAGGTCACGTTAATAATCAATAATATATGATTAAATATTCATTATAAAGAGGAAGTGTATTTTTCCTAATTTACTCAATGAAACTTGCCTCATAAAGATAGGTTACTAATTCACATCAAAATCATAAAATATGGAAGTTTTATTTCAGGTTTAGACAGGCTTAATAACCAAAAAAGCTTGATTAATACATAAACATATTTGGTAAGAAGATTGTGATGACCAGTGATATCAATAATATCTGGAATTTTTTTTATAAATAAATTTTCCTTTATGAAAAAAATATAAATTCAGTAATATTAACAAAAATTACAAATTAAAAAATTATGGAATTGATATAAAACTAAAGTATACCCACCGCATTAGCCGGCATGCTGCAAAATTCGAGGGAGATAGGATTTTTGAATATGAGTCTCTGGTCTTTCCTGGCATGTCGGAAAAAGCGAGGATTTTCAGAAACAGAGAGGAGTGAGGTTCATTAGTTCTATTCAGTTGCAGCAATTTCTGTTGGGGATATAGAGGGGTGCGATATAGAGTTTGTCTCCAATTTTCTAATTTTTTAAACCTGTTTTTAAATATTCAAGAGAATAAAAAGTGTTTAGTGTGTCTCATATCATTTAATACAAAGCTTTCTCCTTAGCACCCATCCGATATTTACAGTGTAGAAATTAATTATCGCATACATTATCTCATGAACAATGAAAAATATAATATTTATTTAAACATGTAAAGAGAGATATATGTGTTTACTCTATTAAAAAAAAATATTTTACATGATAATTTAATTAACTAGAAGAAACATCATACATGAAAATTTTGCTTAATAATATGATTAAAAAAATCTAATATTCACTTAAATAAAAATGAATACATAGAGACATCGAGAGCAATAAGTATTGATATTTTTCCCCCTTTAAATGAAAAGTGTTGCTCGAAAAACCAAAATAAATCAGCAGCCCACCTACCAATAGCGAAACCTCATATTTTATGGCATTCCGGTGTATCTCGATTTTTCCAATATGCCAGCTAATGTGAGGGGGGAGGATGTTAGTTTGGCGGTAGCTTTTTGATCGACGGGATAATCAAGTAGTACCCTAAATTCATGTAGAAGATGTATTATTATTTAAGGCAGATAATATGATAGCATAGCGTTCAAGACTCCAGTGGATATATATACAACGAAATGATTTATGCCAGCTAATGTGAGGGGGGGGATGTTAGTTTGGCGGTAGCTTTTTGGTCGAGGGGATAATCAAGTAGTACCCTAAATTCGTGTAGAAGATGCATTATTATTTAAGTCAGATAATATGGTAGCATAGCGTTGAAGACTCCAATTCATATATAGACAGCGAAATGACTTGCATACATTTATCCACGTATAACTTATTATATTTCTGATTACACATACAAACACGACACAACCAGGTACGGTGAGAGGGGGATAAAGGACCTGCCCAGGGGGCTGGTTTCAGAAAGAAGAAGTACTGGAATTTTATGCCGTTCCAAATCTGAACTTGCTCATGCTTTTTCTTCCTTTACCATGTGAAACACATTTCCTGGAAACGTGGCTAGAAGATTTTCAACAAAACCACAGGGAATTCCGCCCACTGAGAGGTTTGAAAGCTGTGAAGTAGTGGATCGTGTTACAAATAGTTCGGGAATTCCTTTTTTAGCACTTTCCAGCAAAGTTGAAAAGTGCTTATGCATTCGGTTTGTCTGTCTGCCTGTCCGCATTCTAACTCCTGTAAATACACTCAGATTGCTCTGAAATTTTTTGACGTTATTGAAATTTACCCTAGCACGAATCCTATAGAAAATGATGTTTCTACCATGATTAGTATTGTTACAGTTAGAGTCAAAAGTTTTCCATTATATTATGGCTTACGGGGGGAAAAATCATTTCAAAGGATTTTTAAATATGTTACGCCCTGTCAAACATATTAAAAGTTACATGAATCTACGAGGTGTACTAAAATATGCATTCCATAAAATATGCGCTGAAAATAAAATTATTATTGATTTAAAGGGCCACACAAAAGAATTCCGATACATAACGGTAAATTAGGGATTGGTGTGCGACATATTTTCACTATATTAAACTGTTTCATGTAGAATAAAATTGATATATGCCACTGAGGCTTAATATAAATTACACGACATTATACGACATTACCTTGCATAATATGAAATAAATAGCATTTATAGGGGCATACAAAAGATTTCAAATAGTATATTCTTTCCGAAGTACGGTATATGTATCCGATGATGGCTGATGGATGTATGAACTGCATTTTAATTATGATATGCGCGATTAAGTTTCACTAAATCTATCCACATTACATGATGTGTATAAATGGTATAGTTGGTATACAGGGCTATACAAAACAGTTCGCCAACGTTAATGAATATGAGCATAAATTACTTAAAGGGGGTTCTTAAATAAGTTATGCATTTTTACGTTGAACTGCATTCAGTTTACTAAGGAATGCTTGCAGAATATAGATAATATTATGTACAAGGCCACGTGAAGAATTGGGTTCATAGACGCCTATGAATGATAATTTATGGCAATGTGATTTTAAGAGTTTTTTAATTTAAAATAAATTTTAGCTTAATGCTGATGTGTATTAAAGGTACAAGGAAGGAGGACAAGGCTGAACAAAGGTATTCAAGTATGTTTCCATCTATTAGTATAAATTGCTGAAAAAGAAATTACAAGCTACTAACATTTTTTTTATTAAACTAGATTTTCACATTATGTAGTAAGTATATCAATTGACAGATCAAATATAAGGCTGTTCAAAATTATTGGAATACATATTTGGCTATATGCGCTTATTTCCCTAGATAACAAAGTTTTGTAAAACGATTTCATGAAGTGTTGCAAAGTGCTTTATAATCTATGCTTAAGGGTGTTCTTAAATCAAAAAGGGCAACTTTGCGACACAAGTTTTAATTTATTTTTGTGCGGAAATGCCTGAAACAAGCAGGTCTTCTTGTTGAGAAACTATCTAATTGCACTCATTTTTCTTTTCTTTTTTTTTTTTTTTTTTTTTTTTTTTTTTAAACGCATTGGGTTTTTCAAAACAAGTCGTGATGAAAGCAGAAAAAACGTCCTTACAAAAGGAGAAAAGAGCGTGATCACGTGATCAAAATTGCTTAAAACTCGATATGTAATTTAATTATCTTAAAATGGAAAATTAGGTTAGATTCTAAATCGGTTCCAAAGTCAGGCCTTCCAATTTAATATCAATCTGTTGAAAAATGAATTTGTAAATATGTCAAAATATTTTGCGCTTGTTGAGCAAAGTAGTTGTAAACAACCTTAATTCCCCACACTAGGCACAGAAAAAGACCCGGATGATAATGTAAAGTCTATGGGAGCGTTCTTTTCAAATATCTCGCTCAAATTTTAATAAAGTTACATGATTTTTTTGCTCAAGATAGCTGAGTACGATCTAAAATCGGCCTAGATTTTACTTTTTCGATTTTGCTTATATATTTTTTATATTACGATAGTTTCAATTTCAGAACCGTTTAAACCGGTTTCTAAAGTTAAAGTATATTTAAAAAAAAAAAAACTGAAACCAAAACTGAAAAAATAAAAACTAGGCCGGTTGTGGATCGTCCTCAGCTATCTTGTGCAAAAAAATCATGTAAATATATTAAAATTTGGGCGAGATATTTGAAAAGAACGCTCCCATAGACTTTACATAATCATCCGGGTCTTTTTCTGTGGCTAGCGTTACGCATTAACACATGATTTTTCTTACCTGTTTCTAAACAAAACGATCCGATGGAAGGGGGCCATGCCTACACCTCAAGGCACTGTCGCATTAGTGGTTGCTGCCTCTTATTACTCTTCCTTCCTGAGGATTGTCGTTTTATTAGGTAGCAAGATTTCTATAATACTTGGGATTTTTTTACATTACACTTATTCTATTTATGCGTATTCTGCACAAACTTTGGTTCCTTTTGCCTTTAAAAAATCTTTATTTTCATATTAACAAGCCAACCTTGGCGACCAGTTTGGTATCCCTTGAATGTATACTAAGCATTAAATCATGTTGTTTTTATTCATAATTTATTTTAATTGCTCAGTTTTTTGCCAAATTAGAAGATTTTGCTAGAGAAATAGGCACAGATGCCATATACGCACCATAATAGGGCGATTGGAACAAAATTATAGTTATATGTGCATCCCATGGTAACCCGGCTATTGTTATTTATTTATTAATCGTTTGTTTACTTTTATTTTCTTTTTTAAAAGGATATAAATTGTTTTATTCTATAATTATTAATTAAAAATTTTTCAAATTATTATTTTTTGTTTAAAATAAT
This sequence comes from Maratus speculifer, assembly GCA_964019185.1. Lineage (NCBI taxonomy): Eukaryota > Metazoa > Arthropoda > Arachnida > Araneae > Salticidae > Maratus > Maratus speculifer. The sequence goes on along the minus strand of CAXHSM010001376.1, from coordinate 18,097,150 downwards.
TGAAATTAGATAATATATATATATATATATATATATATACATATATATAACTGGTATTTGAAGTCAAAGTTTTCGCCAAACTGGCGTCAGAAAAATAACGCGCACACGTGGTGCATATGACATCTGGGCTGAAAAATCAGGAATTCAGTATTTTTATGCTAACCCGGCACAGATAATAAATCGCTAAATATCGTACCCATGACATTTTTCCGCATGTTAATAATTATTTAAAATATAATTGTATAATCCTTTCACTCATTTCATTTATAATACATAACTTTAATTTGAAACTGAAAGATTTAAAATTCATGACCTTTATTTATTTATTTATTCTGAGTAAAAAGAAGAGACAAAATAAAAATAATATTTTGAAGCTTCATAATTACAGCAAAGGAACTGAGTATAAATAAAACCAATTTACCACAGCCTAAATCTAACCAAAGGACTTTTGCACTGTAACTCATAAAATGTGTTTAATTTAGACGTTGCCATTAAACAATTAACAAATAATCATGATTTTTGTGCCACATACGTTAGTGTAATATATATATATAGATTATGTTTGCTACAAAGCTTAGAAATAAGCATAATAGAAAAAGCAACCAGGAATACAAAAAGCTATAATTTTAAATTTTTCAGAAATTATGGGTACCTATAAAGAAAATAATCTAGGAAGTAAGTAAAAATAAAGATTTCTTATGTACACAAAATAATTCTATTTGCATTATGAAATTAAAATCTATAGCTGTCCTAATGGTCATCAAGACTTGATTTATGTAGTTAGAGGATCAAAGTACAGTCGAAGATCTATAATCCGCACGCGCTGCGGCCAAAGGTTGTGCAGATTATGGAATTTTGTGGATTATAGAGTATTATGTAAATTATATGTCATTTTATTATTCCTAGACGGCATTTTAATCCTTTAATCAATATAATATGAAAAAATAAATATGAAATCTAATAATTAATTTAATATGCTATCTGAAAAAATGCGTTTTTAAAGTTATTTTATAAAGAAATTTATATATAAGTGCATTTAAATAAAAATAATTACTACATATGTTTTGTAATGCTGTAATACTTTTTTTACTGTTAATAAAATAAAAGTGTTATATTAACAAAAAATAATTGTTTTATTTTATTTTATTTTCTTTTTTTTATTTGTTTTAAAAATTATTTTTAGATCACAATTTGTAGATTTTCTTTACTGTTTGTTTCATTGTTTACATTCGTAAAGTAACGCGGACTATAGAAAATTGCGGACCTCTTCTTGGGGACCTCTGTATTTAACGTAACTTAAACAATCAGTTTACTCAATCAGGATGTCTTCGATTGATATATGAAAAACCAAAATTGTTTAAGCTAATATATAATGTGAGTGACAGGGAATGGTCAAATACCGGAGGGTGTTAAGGTTATATCAAGCTCTAAACTGAAAAGGTTCCCATGAGAAGCAGATTTGTATAAGTATATGCATATAGGACATGCAGAGGGCCATCTGACCTCTGTTCGGAAGCTCTAATTTCTTCTTGTATTCCGTGTAACTTAAATCGTGTTATGAGGGGAAAGAAAAACTCTGAAAATAGAAACTCTACATTATATTTTTATTATTTTTTACAAATCAAATTCAGTTCTTTATCCATGAGATTTACCTTACACAAAATTTAAAATGATATTCAAAATCTGCCACCTTTCCCCGAAATTTTTGTTCTTCTTCTTGTAGCTACTTTTGCCAAATGAATAAAATTCTTGATGCTTATGTTTGCTGCTTGCATAAAAATTTGAAGCGCGATATTAAAGTTGTTAAAGTATTAAATATTTTTAAATTACTTGACAACGAGTTTTATCTGATCTAGATTTATGATGATAAAAAAAAAGATCTGGAGACATAATCATGATAACTACATCCCCACCTCCCTAACGCACACAAACACATTTCTATTTTTTCCTTTCTATCAAAAATTATATTAATATCGAGTTATAAATTACTTGCACAAAAACGCAATTAATGTAATGGAAAGAATATTGTTATTGTGAGAGTACAAGTGTCTGATATGTCCGAACAACAATGTGGATCGTTGAGTCCATCAAAATTAAAAAAAAAGTTAAGTATGAGAAAAAAAGTTATTTTCTTGCAGTTTTCTTTCTTTCTTTTTTTTTGGGGGGGGGAGCTTTTTCTTGTTTTGTTTTTGTTTAATTCAGAGTCAAAAGTTTTAAGCAATATATTTAAAACTTCTTTTCGCAATGAAAAATAAAGGTTTACTGTGATAAAATGACAAATCGTTCAAAGTATTGTTCTCAGATTCAAGCCCCTTGCTTGTCTTGTGATGGGTGAGCTTGGTTGATGAATAAGGGCTTGCTGTGTTCGAACCCAGTCAGGCATGGATGTGTGTCGTGGGTCAGCTTCCATTTTAAACAGAAGTCTTCGTTTATTTAGCCGATGTGTAGAAGGGAAAAGCGTAGTGTCCCTAACCAGCAGTGAATCCCACATTCTCTAAAGATTACTTTCGTGATTATATTTAAAGTGCATGTTTCTAGCCATAGGAAAGAATTTTTCATTTTCAGAAGTACATGTAAGTCTTTTCTGTTTTGTAAATTCGATTGAACTTATAGATTCATTCATAGATTGAATGACATAGGCAGTATGTTTTTAAAAAGATTAAAGATTTATAAGGCAAACAAGTAGTACTGTCTATATCTGTGTATAAGCCGCGCATACGACATTTCAGTAAAAATTCGTCCAAAATTGGAAACCCGTATGTAAGCTGATGTTAAAAAATGGTGATGAAAAAGTTCAGTGATTTTTTTTTTTTTTTTGCGCATTAGTAATAGGTAAAAATGTGACCTTCGATTGATCTGTCCTATTTAGACGTGCTGCCAAACCTGGTTCATAGGGTACCGCTCATTCTGTAATGACTTGCTTGTTCATAAAAATCAAATATCCTATTTCCGGATCGAATTGCCAAAAGAATGATCGTTTGATCTTTCAAAAAATGTTCCATCAACAATGTGATGAGATTATAGAAGCTGCTCTTTTTGAAATAAGTTGCATGTAGAGCATAATAAATAGCATATGGTCGTACTATAAAGTCGTTTTAAAAATATTCAGTTTTGCTGTTATAGTAAACAGTACTTTGGATGCAATATAGTGGTCGAAATCTTTTGTGTGTTCTTATAAATATTTTCTACTTTCTATTATAGACGAAATAAATTGTAGTAATCCGCAGCAACGTATATCAATTTTTTAAAAAGTTAAATAGTTTAATACAATTAAAACGCGCCCCTAACAATGTTCTCCCTACATCTGTAATGGAATAATTTTGTGTAGCCCTGTAATTTAATAATACATGTTCTTTGCATCACACGTTTTACAGAATGTATATGATAGTATAAACCTCATAGATGCACATTAATTTATTATGTCCGAAAGAATGTACCACCATTAAAATGCATTTGAAACTTTTTTCTCCATGGACCGTGATGTATCGTAATACTTTTGATTGCCCCTGTCATTTAAGTATGCATCCTATTTTCTAAATTATGAAATGATTATGTAATAATTATATATTTTAAATTCCAAACGATTCGGTTGAGTGTTTTTGCATAGTTATATGTGGACATACGGACGGATTGAGCGACAACTGTCAGTGCTACGCATTTGTATAATTACGAACGTTCATAAAAAGACGGCCTGATACTCTGACGATGGTGAATGAGACAACAGTTGATATGCATACTGATGTATCAGTGAAATAAAGCGATTTTAATGCTTGAAAATTCTGGTAATAATTTGAATAATGAATGAGGATTGTTAACTTTTTTCATTATAAAAGAATGGAGTTTTAAAATAGTTATAGAAATTTGTGTGTAAATTTTTTTTATATTCATCATCTTTTTTCTTTCATTTTAGAATATCAGTTTTTAAAATTTTTTTTATACCAGGGTATAAGCCCCTGTACTTTGTAGCCAAAAAATGTCCGGAAATTCTCGATTCATGCAAGGAAATATATAGTAATGAGAAATTTAAGAAGCAATAATCCAAAAGATGAAGAAAATCAAAGAGTGAAAGTCTGGATTATGTTTTTCAACACAAGACCGATTTACAAATTTGGGGGCCCTAGTCCCCGTTGCTCGGATACTTACAAGTGGATTTGACTAAAAAATTGAATAAAGATTGCTACCTATGGTAATCATTATTAACTTTAAAATATACATAAAAAATTAAATATAATAATCAATAAATAGCTTTTATAATTATTTCACAATTATGAAATTTAAATGAGTAGCCGTTTTATGTTATTCGACCTAAGTGCCAAGTCACCCTAATTTGGAACCAGCTTATTAAAACTGAAAATTATTGCTTGTTTCTCAGATTATAAAAAAAAAAGAAATAGGAAAAGTTGTACACTTCTATTTCATATCTGAGTAAATAAATTAAAAAAATCTGCAAAGCGATTGAAAGAAGCTGGTTTATCTTAAAAATACGTGCTTTATAAACTGCAGCTTTTATGTCAAAAATGTTACTATCATCTGTCTTGAACATGGCTGGTGGCGGTGACAGTCAAGCAGACACTTCAAAAAATATTATTCTTCGTGCATATTAACACTTACTTAATGAAACTGCATAGCACATAAAACTAGGGAACAATGCTACAAAATTAGTACAGTTAATTGGGGTAATTTTGATCTATCAGGATAGCTTTGGCCCAAGAGGGAAAATAATTAAATCTGCCCCATCACTTGAGTTAAAGGCAAAGTTTTGGTCTCAAAATATAAATAGCAACACTAGTATGAGTTTGGCAGCATGGATCACAGTTTTATAAAGGAGGAAATATGTTACCCCAAATTTGGGCCAAAGTGACCCTGATTGACAATAGTTCATTGGAATCGGAAGTTATCATCTGATTTTCATCAAGTGAAACGAGAAACTTAAACCATTTATGGGTGTTAGTTTCTTTTCTTAAAGATAGTTGTACAATACCCCTTAGAATTGTTGGAATAAACTAATCACTATTTCAGCTGAATAAAATCAAGTTAGATCTATTTACAATATAAAGATCTCATTTTTTGCATATCATAAAAAAAAGAAAAGTAATTATTTTTTCTCCCTATTTCGGAACAACTCAACAACGAAATAAACTGATACATTCAAGGACGATAAACTTTTCTACTGCAGTGAAGTCACGTGACAACACAAAAAACAAATGAAAAAGAACATTTCGAAAGACTTTTTTTGACATTTTAATTTTTCATTGTTTTGTTTTAGTTCTCTGTGTGGATATAGTCATGTAATACGTCTATTTTTCGCTGCTAAAAGCATCTATGTATTTGGTGTGTAATATAATATTATTATTCAATTTAAAACGAGCCGAGGCCATTATATATTAAGAACAAGTATTAATCAAATATTTACCATTTCAGCAATCTTTAATTAATTAATAAGTTATAAAAGGCTGAAGTTAAATCGAAGATTCCTAAAAATGGCGACCACGACGAATGGAATATCTGAAGAACAACAAGAATGAAAGGTAAGATCATCTTGCCTTATTATTATTGATCTCTCATATAATATGATGAATTAAACGTTTAAAACGAGATTACATAAAAGTCCTTGTGTGGCGCAAGCGTTACATAGGCATAGTTTTTTATATATTTTCAATTAATTGATTATGTGAGTGATCTTAACACACAAGGTTATAATAATATGATATAAACAAATAAAAATGGCCTTATAAAAATAAATCGTATTATTACCTAATGCATATAATTATTGTGAAAAAAATATATTTGTTCTTCTTTTTCTGAACGTTATTGAAAATATATGATATATTTGTTGAAATTGAATGAATAAACATAACAAGTGATATATTCGTTATATTTGAATGAATAAAAATAAATAGAGAAAATCTCTTATGTAATATAAAGAAAAATAAAAACAATTTCTCATCGAGTTACGAGATTAAATATTTATAAGTTGATAAGTAAGATCCGTCATGGCCGCGTCGAAAGAATTTCAGTTAATAGAAAAATTAAATCAAAACAACTACTCAACATGGAAATTCAAGATAGAAATGTTATTAATAAGAGAAGAAATTTTCGAGGTAATAACAAATACAATACCAAAATCCGATTACCACAGTTGGCAAAAAAAGGATAATAAAGCCAGAGCAATTATTAACCTTGCAATTGAAGATTCCCAGATAGTGCATGTAAAAGGGCTAAATACTGCCCGACAAACCTGGGACGCGCTCAAAGCTATACATGAAAGGGGGAATTTGTCTAGTAAATTGCATGTATTAAGAAAATTGTATGGGGCAAGGCTGCCAGAAAATGGTAACTTAATTAAACACATAACGTACATTTTAGAATTAAAGGATAAATTATTAGCGATTGGGGAAACTATTAACGATTCGGCACCTTTCAGCATTATTGCTGTGCTCATTACCCCCAAGCTATAATAGATTGATTGTAGCACTTGAGGCCCGCGATGAAATTGATTTAACACCAGAATTTATTATAAATAAACTAACTGATGAATATAACAGAAGGGTTGAAAACGCGGATCAGGGCGACAATTCTACCAAAGCGTTTAAAGCACAAAAAAGATTCCCAAATGATAATAGCAAAAGGGAAAAATATTGTACGTACTGTAAAATGAAAAGTCATACTTACAGGGAATGTTGGCATCTGAAAAATAGACAAACTCACCCAAATACACAAAAACAACAAACATACAAAAACAAAAATAATACAACGTCTCTCTGTTATCAACAATCGTATAACCAAAATGAATTTAATGATCGTAAACAAGAAAATAAGTTAAATTATAAAACACAACTAAAAACAGATCGAAGCAGCGACGCAGCCTTTCTAATTGAGAAAACTGGAAAACAAACATGGATTATTGATTCTGGTTCTTCCACACATATTTTAAACGATAGAGACTTGTTTACTAAATTAAACGACACCGAAAAAACTACCGTTATTATTGCAAACGGAAAATCGTTAAATTCGCATGGTGTGGGAGAAACCACATTTATGACAAAAACATCCGACGGAGGTGTAAACAAAATTACATTAAAGGAAGTATTATACGTACCTGATTTAGAATCAAATTTAATTTCAGTAAGGCAACAAAGAACGGTTATAAACTAGTTTTTGATAAAGATAAATGCACGCTATCCCGAGATGGGAAAATATACTTGGAAGCAAAAATGAAAAACAATCTATATGAGGTTTAATTGTTAGAGAATATAGAATCTAACACGGTAAACATTGCGCATGAATGCAAAAATAAAAATTGCATAGAATTGTGGCACAAACGCCTAGGTCACAGAAACTACAATTCCATAAAGGAAATGATTAAAGAAAATTTGACCTATGTAATAGAACTAAATAATTGTAGTCATGAAACAATATGTGAAACATGCATACAAATAAAAATAAGCGATGCACCTTATCCAAAAACAACATATAAAAACAAAACAGGCAGAGTACTCGATCTAGTGCACACAGACGTATGCACATCCATAGGATCCCCCACAATTGGCGGAAAAACAATGTTTGTAACCTTCATAGACGATTACTCTAGGTTTACAGTAGTATACTTATTAAGTCATAAAGACGAAGTGCATGATAAATTAATCGACTATATAGCTATGGTACGAAACTAATTCGGTTCATATCCGAAAGCAATAAGATCCGATAATGGCGGAGAATACATGAGTAGATAAACAAATGACTACCTAAGAAAAAGATGTATAAAACACCAACTATCTGTGCCATATTGTCCGAGCCAGAACGGCGTAGCTGAGAGAAAAAATAGATCATTATTAGACATGACTAGAAGTCTATTACGCGAAGCCAATTTACCGCAAAAATTTTGGGGAGAAGCAATTAATACCGCAAATCATTTACAAAATCGCTTACCAACAAGATCAACGAATAAAACCCCATAAGAGCTTTGGTTTAAACGCAAACCAAATTTGCACTATTTACGTACATTCGGCTGCAAAGCATATGTATATGTAAACAAACAACATCGAGGAAAATTAGACGATAGAGCTCAGGAAAGGACATTCGTAGGGTATGATAACAATTCAAAAGGATACCGTGTATACACTAAAGATAACAAAATAGTAATAGCAAGAACCATAAAATTCCTAGAGAACAGCAAAATTAACTTAAAAGAAAGTAAAGATGCAAAAAATTCATATGATGATAAAAATTACATCGAAGCAGAAATAAACAACCCAACCGAGGAACCAACCTCGTCCAAACAACCCGCCACTGAATTTAGAAGATCGCAAAGATCAAACAGGGGGGTACCACCAGACAGATACGTCTGTTATGTAAACAATAACCAAATGAATGAACCCACTAGTTGAAATGACATACACAGGAAATTGATAACCCCTGTGAAAAAGAAAATTGGCTCAAAGCCACACAAGCGGAAATCAATTCGCTAAAAAAACATAACACATGGGAATTAGTGGATCCTCCACCAAACAAAAAAATTATAGGATCAAAATGGACATTTAAAAAGAAATTAGATAGTTACGGATATGTTCAAAAATATAAAGCACGCCTAGTAGCGAAGGGCTATAGTAAAAAATACGGTGAAAATTATGATGAGACATTTGCCCCTGTCGTCTCACAAACAACATTTCACGCATTTTTAGCAGCAGCCGCATACCACAAACAAAACGTTAGACACATAGATATTGACACCGCCTTTTTGTATGGTGAGCTTGAGGAAGAAGTGTATATGAAATAGCCGGAAGGCTACATAGAAAAGAATTCTGAAAACAAAGTCTGCCGACTGAAAAAATCAATATACGGCCTAAAACAGGCAGCCAGAACTTGGCACAAAAGAATCGAACAGTCCTGAAAAAAACTGAATTTTAATCAAAGTATAGCTGATCCCTGCTTGTTCACCAGAAAAGAAAATGAAAATTACACTTACATAATTATATATGTTGACGACATATTACTATCCTGTGACGAAAAAACTGTTGACATTATAGTAAAACTACTTAAAGAAGAATACGAGCTTAAAGACCTCGGTCATATAGCGTATTTCCTCGGTACTGAAATAAAGAAAACAGAAAACGGATATACTCTAAGCCAAAAGTCAAAAATTGAAGAATTGGCAAATAAACTAGGATTAAAAAAAGCTAAACCCATAGGAACTCCGATGGACCCCGGCTTTTATAAAATAGAAGACGAACAAAATCTGTTGCCTAATAACACAAATTTTAGAAAAGTCATTGGATCTTTGTTATACATAGCAACTAACACACGTCCAGACATATCAGCTGCAGTTAATATCCTCAGCGGAAGATGCGAAACGCCACGTGAGATGGACTGGAAAGCAGCAAAACGAGTGGTCAACTATCTCAACTGCACAAGAGAATTAAGGTTAACAATCAGCACAGATGACTAACCAGTATTGGTAGCTTATGCAGATTCAGACTGGGGAGGTGACACCAGAACAAGGAAGTCAACAACTGGAAATGTTTTCTTTCTAGGAAAAACTCTTATTAATTGGTACACGAAGAAACAGAACTGTATAGCTTATTCTTCGGCAGAAGCTGAATTTATATCAGCAGCCGCAGCAGCTCAAGAAATTATTTGGCTCGAAAAATTATTGAACGACTTAGATTTGAAACAACACGAACCTATTACGATTTTCGAAGATAATCAGAATGCGATAAAAATAGTAGAGAATGCAAAGTTTTCGAAATATACCAAGCATATTAACATAAAATTCCACGCCATTAAACAACTCAAAGAAGATAAAATAATAAACCTGAAATACTGCCCATCTGAAGATATGATAGCCGATGCGCTTACAAAACCCCTGCCAAAGCCTCAATTAGTGAAACATCGAGAATCTATGAACCTACAGTGTTATTCATCTGAAGTGATTAAGGAAGGGTGTTGAAATAAACTAATCACTATTTCAGCTGAATAAAATCAAGTTAGATCTATTTACAATATAAAGATCTCATGTTTTGCATATCATAAAAAAAGAAAAGTAATTATTTTTTCTCCCTATTTCGGAACAACTCAACAACGAAATAAACTGATACATTCAAGGATTATAAACTTTTCTACTGCAGTGAAGTCACGTGACAACACAAAAAACAAAATAAAAGAAAAAGAACGTTTCGAAAGACTTTTTTTGACATTTTAATTTTTCAGTGTTTTGTTTTAGTTCTCTGTGTGGATATAGTCATGTAATACGTCTATTTTTCGCTGCTAAAAGCAGCTATGTAATTGGTGTGTAATATAATATTATTATTCAATTTAAAACGAGTCGAGGCCATTGTATATTAAGAACAAGTATTAATCAAATATTTACCATTTCAGCAATCTTTAATTAATTAATAAGTTATAAAAGGCTGAAGTTAAATCGAAGATTCCTAAAAATGGCGACCACGACGGATGGAATATCTGAAGAACAACAAGAATGAAAGGTAAGATCATCTTGCCTTATTATTATTGATCTCTTATATAATATGATGAATTAAACGTTTAAAACGTGATTAAATAAAAATCCTTGCGTGGCGCAAGCGTTACATAGGCATAGTTTTTAATATATTTTCAAGAA